>MU160805.1:5551-60647 GCA_015888305.1 Antheraea pernyi | reverse complement strand
GGCGCGGCGCGTGGCTCCCCGCCGGCCTCGGCCTGCAGCCGCACGTCTCCAGCTGCGGGCACGCGCTGCACGCTCGCTGCTGTAGGAAGTACGTCGATAGCGTGCAGGACAAGGAGAATAGGAGGTAATACAAACTTGGAACTTTTTGCTAATTAAAATAATAACAATTGTTACTCATAATTACGATTTTTAACATAACTAATGAATTAAACGAAAGCAGAAGAAACGTGCGGACCAAGAGTCTGTGGAAATAAAAAGACGAAACTTCTTTAAATTATGACGCTATGTAAATAATATGTAAATACAGAGTATGTTCTGTCGGTGGGAAATAGTGTGATAAACGAATGAGATCGATATTCAAAAAAGATGATAATATCTGCTACTTCCTGCTGTCAATTAGTGTCAAAATTGATGAAATGACAGTAAGAAAAGTCAAATTGACATAAATATTTTGACAGTATTTTTTTTTATTTCAAATAATTCCAGTATTGTTGTGACAACAAAAAAAAAGTAGCAATGAATAATTCAAAACTCGAAAGATGCATTTACTTCGTATGAAATTGCGAGTTTTCAAAGTTAAAAAAATACCAATGTACATAGTATTCGACCGAAAATAAAGCCTCATTGGTGTTTTAATTTCGAGTATGAATATTAAATAATTAATAGTATTACTGTATCTTAAGCGTTACTATTTTTATATTACTTGGATCTTGCATTGAACAATGAAAAAATGAATGTAATCAACATTTAAAAGGTGACTTTATCGGCGAAATACGATTGTTTGTTTATGTGTAAACATATAATTTCAGACCTTACCGAATACGGCAACCGGCCGCTTTTGACATAGGAAATAAAGAGTACCTATGCCCTCTATGTGAGAGGCTCTGCAACACGGCACTCCCGTTGCTCCCCGCCCCTTCACACCCCGTCGGCGTTCCACCTCCCCTCAGCGAGGATATATACAAGGAATCCGTAGACAAGATCCTTATGTTCAAACACCAAGTGTGTTCGGAGTCTGTGCATGTTTGTACGGAGACCTGTGAGGAGATGCACTGCCAGGCTCGGGCCAGGAGCGTCGGAGCCATGTCATCGGATATGGAGGAGGAGTCCAACGATATCACCGAGGTGTACGTCGCGACGCACTCACATAACCTCTTGTCGCCAGAGTTCATGAGACATTTTGAGGAGGAGATACCCCACTATGCTAACACAACAAAGAAGTTAATTGAAGACTTTATGAATGTAAGTATAATGTAAGAATAAATAAGTCCTAATACAGGTTTCTTCATATAAAGAATAGGTGCGTAATTAAAATAATATAGGAAATATGTTTTTGATCATTTTTAAATATTTAAATATCATATTTTTATTTAGAATTCTTAAATCATTCATTGTTGTTATCTCGTGATCAAAGACTAGTTATAGCGTATGACGTCACAGCTTTCAAAACATTGTTCTGAGATTTACACGTAGGTACTTTCAAATCAAAGAGTATTGGTGTTATAAACAAAGGTGTGACATCAGTGCGCATCGGCCATAAACGTTTTAGAGGAATATGTAAAAAATAACAATGAAAAGATATCATTATTGCTTTAGCCTCTGTGAAAAAGTATCGTGTTAGATGTGTCCTCTGTCGGTAAAAGTCTTGTTAAAATTTAATCAGCCTAAGTGAGTCCTAATAACCATTAGCAAATTATTGATAACGCAAACAAAGTCTCGGACTACGTCTGAGGAAATGGAGGACAAAAAAAAATAACCATTAGCTGACTTCCAATGAAAGTACTTTAAAAAATCACTAATCGTTTCAAAGATTAACCGTATCACATACAAAAGCAATATTTTTGTTATCAAGTACTGTATATACTTTCATATCCATTTAGTAAACTGACAATACAAATAGACCCCTCAATTTTGTTTATTTGTATTGATGAAGAATATTGTCTTTTACATAGGTTTTTTTGGGTGTTTTTGGTTACAGGTGTTGCCAGTATACCAACCTGGTGGACTAGCAATGAGTTCAGCATTATATCGTGCGACCTCCTATACGATCATGTGCACTAACGCGCTTCTACAAGCAGAGTCAAGGCCTCTTCTAGTGGAAGTTCCATCTCGGCTACGAGACACACTCCAAGCACTGATACGACTCGGAGCTGCCATGCCCTCCGTGTGGACCTCGCCTAAGGATCTAGCCCATCACGCCTGGAGCTGTTTGAACACTTTAGAGAACAACTCTCCATTGACCCACTGTCCCTTTGGGACGCTCGTCGCGTTAGTCCTAGCTATGCCAACGTTGTTCGGCAAGCAGGGCTCTCCTGCCAGACCCACACACTTGGCAAGACAGCTCACCATACAGGCATTGCGAGCTGACCTCGTCAGAGCCATCCTAGTAATCCAGCTGTCTTCCTGCACCAGCCAAGGGATGGAAGGTCAGGAGGGTTACAAATCGAAGCCTGATCTAGAGAACTTACTCAGCATCGTTAAAGAACTCCGTAAAGATGACGAGGAATATGGTGATTTGGATACAAACCGAGTCTGGGAAGAGATCAAGAAACAGTGTTATTCATTTCTGAGGTGTTGCTGCATATTTTATTACTTCTTGAGTGATATAGATCCACCGAGGGAACTGACTGTGCCCGGAGGAGATACATGGGAAGTGATGTGCGGTTACTTGGACCTGCCGAAGACGTTTAAAGAGTTGATTGACAACCCTGTAGGGTTAGAGAGGGCTCGATATTGGATATCGGTGTCGACCTCGTGGTTCAACAACTCAGTGCCTGCTCAGATCGTAACGGAACCGAATGAACCTCCCCATCTGGTGCGGCTGCCGGAGGACTTTTCGGAGATTATAAACGTGGTGACTGGATTCCCATGCCCGACATCGGACGACGAGCTGATCAAGAATCCCACGATGTGTCTCGTTTGTGGACAGTTCATGTGCTCGCAGAGTTATTGCTGTCAAGCTGAATTACCTAAGGTAAGGTCTTAATAAGACTTCTCTAAAAGTATTCTACGTATTCACGTGTCTTTTTTTCCCCGTACCAGAGATTTTTTTCTGATATTAATCTCGTTATATTTATACAACGCGACAATATTTTTACAGGTTAGTCATTAATCGATTCTCGTTCTAAATCAATTAAAAAATAGGTGCATAATATTTGACATAATTATCTCGAGAGAAGCAAAAACTGATATAACATCAGGTGACTTACGTAAAAACAAACTGGTGTAATAAATGAATCACACCCTGTCGCCCACTCGACCCCCGCCCTGCTTCCCTTTGTTAGACCGTGCGGCGTTCACACGATAAGTATTTACGTAAAGATTAACCTTGAAAAGCGCCCCTTTAAAATTGCTCATTTAATCTAGGCGTGATTTATTTACGTTTGAAAAGTATCATTCCCATACTTTGCAAAGTCTTAGAACAAATTTTAACTAAGGTTCTCTTTGTTATTTATTAGTATTTGTTTTTATATTATTATTTTATATGTTAAATGTGACCATGAACTACCACAGGATTGAAGGGTGTCGATCACCCGTTAAACATTCACCTGGTATATAACTAGTTTGTACTGATGCTTTTGCTCTCATTAACCCCTCAGTTAATTATTTAAGACTCAGGACTCAAAATGTCTATTACGTTTTCAAATATCTAGCCAAAATTGTGTGTTTAAAATGTATGTTACATAATTTGTTACTGTAAAATTTGTTAAAATTTTATAATAAATACGTTTTTTTTACCTATACTACCAACAGTCTTTTAACCAGTGCATCATAAAGCCTACATTCGTTACTATGGAGCTTAAAACCTTATGGTTTTGGACATTCTAGGGATTTATGTAAATAACACCTATTTTCATAGACCATAGGTACCCTAAACTTTTTTGGAAATGGTTTTCGATTATGTATGCTTACTTAATATTGATTTTTTGCCGTTTCCTCAATTTGACTTATGATTTGAAGAGGTGGTTTTATCATTTATGTGGATAGATATGTTGTCATACTATGAGAATGCAGTATTTCAGTATGTATATTGTTTCATTCAACATAAGCCAAATTAAATCCACAACCTACTTAAGTGAGATCATTATTGTTGCTCCTTATTTACATCTCATGGACTCCATTTTTTTTTCGCTAACTTCGACCCCGTTGATGTTCGTCATAAACTCCTGGACCAAATTATATATAAATGCCAATGTTTCATGAAGATCGGTTGAGTAGTTTCAGAGTTCATTGTGGACAAACATAGTGACACTAGATTTTTATATATTAAGAGATAATAATTAGTATTAATTATTAGATCATTACATATTATAAAACAAAGTCCTCTGCCACATCTGTCTGTCTGTTCGCAATAAAATGAAAAACGACTAATTTTCACTAATATTCATACAGTTTTTACCAATAGATAAAGTGATCCATGAAGATATAATTGAATGATGAAGTATATAATTTGTCAGTTTTTTTTATTATCTGGGCGGGAGCAACGTCCTGGGCCGCTAGTATATTAATTATTAAATCATGTTTTGTAGGTGGCACGCGGAAATTATTACTGGTTTCAGCATGAATGGGTCGGTTCGACTGGGGTAGTACCACCCTCTCACAGAAAACCGACGTGAAGTAACAGTGCTTGCATTGTTGCGTTTCGTTCAGTCAGTGAGAGCGACGGAGGCCCACTTCCCTTCCCCTCTCCTCTCCCCCCAAACACAGGCTGGTAACGCACTTGCGACTCCTCTGGTTTTGCAAGTGTCTAAGGATGGTGTTGATGATATAAAAAATTTGAAAATAAATAATAATTATTAATATATAATCGTGTTTGTAGTTTGGTCGCGACGGCGCCGTGGGCATGGACCGCGTGGGCTCAGTGATGGCGCACGCGGCCAGCTGCGGCGGTGGCTGGGGTTTGTTCCTGCGCGTGCGTTGCTGCGAACTGCTCCTCGCTTCAGCTCCCTCGCGCGGCGCCAAGTTGCCTGCACCCTACCTAGACTGCTACGGCGAAACCGATCAGGTAACAAACACCACAAAATGATGTCCCCTGGTAACAAACAACGCAACTTGATTCCCACTGGTAACAAACAACACAACTTGATTTCCCCTAACATTATTGCATGCCTCATCAAGAACAAATCGCACTTGTAATCAAAACAAGAAGTTATTCAAAATTTACGTTTTTCGAGTTTTTACTAGCAAGTAAATTAACATTGCGAGAAAAATACGCCCAATTCAACAGTCACTTCAATACCATCAAAACTGCGAAAACAGATAGACTGTTGTTCTATTTTTGATTTAAATGTGTGAAAAACTTACTCCCCTAATATAGTTACGTAAAATGAAATATGTGGATGTTTTTAATATATCTTAATTATGTTATGTACTTTAATTTATTTAAAAATGAATTATAATGATGAAATCACATGAAAATATGTAATTCATATTTATTTTATTTTTTTAAATGTACATACTTTTTTTCTGTGATATTACGAATTAATTCAGGACGCGGATTAGAACTTCACCACTTTTTATGACACAAAAAGCTTGCGGATCAGAATTTCACCACTTTCGGTGACACAAAAAGGTCGTGGATCAGAATTTCACCACTTTCGGTGACACAAAAAGGTCGTGGATCAGAATTTCACCACTTTTCGTGGTACAAAAAGGGAAGAAGATTCACATTAAAAAGTGTGTTGTATAATTTTAGGGTCTGGGTCGCGGTAACCCGCTACAGTTGTGTCCATTGCGGTACGAGGCGCTGCGGATATTGTGGTTGAGCCACGGCGTCCCAGAGCGGATCGCACGTATGCTCGACACCAACATGCTGGCCACCGTCACCTGGCAGAACTACTGATTCACCCTCGGGCAGCTCCGACATCGCTGCCGAACACTAACGATACTATCTCTACACGTTACCTTTTTACACCTCTGGTATAAAGCTCTGTTTCAGGCGTTCAATAAATTCGTCTCCGTTATTTCAATTATTGTATTATTGAGTCTTTACATTTGAAAATGAACTAAATCTAACTTGTAATCGTTCATATATGTTAATTTTTTTTAAGATTTTCAGTTTTTATACGCCGACTAGCTCATATGTTGCCGTTCATAAGGGTTTTAATTTTTGTTCATGATCTTCATATTTTATGTGCACAAAATTTGAAAATCTTGAAATATTAAGTATAATATTAGGAACGGCTAAATTGGATTTAGTTTATTTTGCAATCTAACGACTCAATTTATAGTATTTCCACTAACTCGATTTTATTCTCTGTTAATCATAGAAACTTTTAAAAAAATATTAAAGAAAATTCGCATAATTCAAACCAAAGATAAGTATTAATAATTACAAAACAAAATAATCCAAATAATTTTATTCTTTCAATATTGAACAATTGGAATCAGACAACCAGATTTATTTAAATTCCTATGCTGCACGCTGGTCGTGTTCATCGTCACTCAATCAAACCTGATCATTAATTATGGCATGATCAGTAATTATACTATGATCACTAAATATACGATCATGAATTATACAGTGATCATTAATTATACATGCGGATAACTAGAATCGTTGTTATATTCGTTCAATAGAGTACCTAGTAGTGATTTGACTGCTACCTAGCGATATATAGTACCTTTGTAAAGGTGATATAATTAACTTTCAACTAAAAAATTTACTCAATCAAAACTGATCATTATTTATACTGTGATCATTAATTATACTATGATCACTAATTATACTATGATGACTAATTTTACTACGATCATTAATTATACTATGATCATTAATTATATAGTGATCACTAATTATACATGCGAATAACTAGGATCGTTGTTATATTTGTTCAATAAGGCACATAGTAGTGATTTGACTGCTGCGTTGCGATATATAGTATCTTTGTAAAGTTGATATAATTAACTTGAAAATAATTTTATTAATTAACCATTAGTATCATTGGAATTGTCGTATTGTCTAATCGTGTATTGTCTTATTTGTGTATGTACGTTTGTGTGTGTGTGTATTTGCCACTTCTATATTTTATTTTAATTATTTCAAAAGGTATTCAATGTTTTAATGTGTTATAAGAAATTATTTCTCAGAAAAAAAAGTTAAGGCCCCGTTTTAAATTTTATTTAATTGACGAACCTAATGTTTTAAAATGAAAAATTGAGAATTTTTAATACCCATAGAATGAAATTCGATTTTAATCATTATTGTTTGATGAGTTTTATAAATACATTATTGTTATTATTACTTAAATGAATTTTTCAAATCGATAATTGAAATTTGTGATTGTAAATAAAATTATTTCATAATTTTTAGATTTATTGTGTTTTTTTTTGTGTTGTCGTAATGTATTAGATAAACAATTATATTAAATCTCCTAGTTTTTTTATTATTTGCTGCCGAAATTGTAATTTAGCCTTTAATATAACACGCTACGTTTGTTATAAATTGTGAAATTTTAAAATTTAAGTGACATTAAAACCTTTGGGCTATTTCAACATTTAATATTAATGCTATGCTGCAATGAAATTTAAGAAAACAATACACAATTTTACTGTTTCGAAACTCCGTAAAGATGAAGTCGCATTCGCACAAATTAAAATAGATTAATGATAGATATTTTAACATAACATAATTATGCGTGTATTTTAAAAGTAGTACTAGATATATAGGAGTCGCGTTCGCGACTAAAAAGCGCGTGTAATACAAGTTTTTAAATGTCCAACTATTCGGCGAACTCCTCGTCCCAATATACAAGCTTGCAAGATATTGTTAATTTAAAAACTTCGAGAAAATTCTACAGTTCCGTACTTCCCCGCATATGATGACGTCATTTGTTAGTTTTACCAATGAAAATTAGTTGATGTACACGAAATTACTGGGTCGTAAGATATGGCCATTGTGTCCGATACATTTGCCATTGTGGCACGTTTATGGAGAGTTCTCGTACCGGAATAATAAACCCGACACAGTGACTCACTTTTTGGAATTCGGCCAGTTGGTTACAATTGATTGAGAACTCCCAACTGTGACCTTTGTGAAATGTACTGTGCATACACATTAGGCACAGTCTACTACAGTCACTGTGTCGTAATTTGATAAAATACTGTAATTTTTACAAACGCCGAATCAATAATCTACCATTTGTGATTATTCAATTAACAATATTTTAACCATATAGAACCTTACAAAAATGAAGGAGCAATGTGTAAGAAGAATTTTACAGAGGCTCTTTGGACGTTACATCGATGTTAATATGAAATCGCGTAAACTCGCAAAAATTGGTATTATTGGTTAAAAATGCTTTAGGAGTTATAGACCTTAACCTTAGATATAGGTTTCTCTTTGTAATATTTATTCGTCATATATTACAAACTTGCAAAAGCCAAATTACAAGATAAATAAAATCGCTTCGTCGGATTTCCATTCAAAATATGTATAGAAATAAAAATGAAATTTAGATAATAATGCTTCAATACATTTTTATACAAAACAATAGTATTATTAAGTTTCTTCTTGTTACAACTGTGTTCCCAA
Organism: Antheraea pernyi; assembly: GCA_015888305.1. NCBI lineage: Eukaryota > Metazoa > Arthropoda > Insecta > Lepidoptera > Saturniidae > Antheraea > Antheraea pernyi. The sequence goes on along the minus strand of MU160805.1, from coordinate 52,114 downwards.
AATAATTCTATAAATTTGACCACAAAAATAAAAAAAAGTGTGTATTTAGCAGTCCTTATACGAGTTTATACATTAATAACCGTGTTTTGAATTTTACTTTTTTTTGTTGAGTTTTGTAAAAGAAGGAAAATAAAATATGTTGTTCAACATTTTACCTAACTATTTTTTTCTAATCCCTATTGGCTATCAAAATATAAATCTATCATTCACATTTTTGTAATTTAGAGAACGATTGTATGTTGTAATGTTCAATAATGTTAATACGTAATTTGAAATCCTTGTTTAATTTTGTCCTTAGTATAGTGATGACATTTTCTCCGTTAATGGTTGTATGTACCTACTATGACGTAATTCGCCTGAAGTTTTATTGAATTGATTGATATAAATAATAAAATATTATGAAAAAAGTCTTATTTGTGTTTTATTATTTAAAGATAGACTTAACATACTTGGGCGTTTGAAGCTTTAGCCCCTTAGTTCCCAAAGTCGTTTAGGTGGACCCCCTGGGGTCCACGGGAGGCTAGACGGGGGTCTACGTTGGCGTGACAAAAAATGGGGGTTCACAAAAATGTATCTGCTTTTGATAATGAAGAACTAAAATCATAGCTTGACTTCACCTATCAATGTAGGCAGATAATATGACTCAGTGACTGTTACTTATACAAATTTGCATATTCCATATTCAGTACAACTCAACTGAAACGAGTCGTTGAGTTTTGGGAATATAGTTTCTACTATGCAGCTGCTAACATTTCTATGTAGCTGCAAGGGGCCCACCGGAACCAGCTAAATTTTGAAAGTGCTCTATGAGAAAATAAGTCTGGGAATCTCTGCTTTAGCCAAACGTGGAGTATAACATCGCTAATTATCAGATTTGTTAAAGACAAATGAAAGCATGTGTAACCAATTTGACTTGTAAATGCTTTGGCAACTAATTTACAATCGGTTTTAGTTAAGTTCTTAAGGCACTCAATCGAATGGCATCTAGCTCAAGGGTTTTTTCACATGGATCATTTTTTACAAATCCAATAGATACCCAGCTCGCCGTGCAGCTAAGGGTGGGTTATGTGCGACTACCATGAACTAACACTTCGCAAACTTCATTGCGCGGGAGTAAGTACTGCCTATATGCATTTCATCCTCTCAACCCAATAGGTGACAGACCTTTGAGAGACTTCAAACGTTAAACGTTTTGGATATTTAAGCAAGTGTAACAAATAAACAAACTCACATTCGAATTTATATTAGTTAGGGTGATAAGAATACTACTTTGTCTAAAAGTAATTTGTTTAGTACGTTTAAATCACGTAACTTTTACGAAACATTATTTAGTGACGGTGGTAATTGTCATGACTTCAAAATTAGTTAGTAATAAATAATTTTATTATAGAAAAACTGAATCTTTATTAAAATAATTTAGTATATTAACAATATACATAAAACAAATATTATAAATGAAGGAAAATAATAAAAAACGAAGTCTTGACCCCGACGTGATTTGAACACGCAACCTTCTGATCTGGAGTCAGACGCGCTACCGTTGCGCCACGGAGTCGACAACGATTTTGTTAAAAATACGCAACTTTTTAGATTGCGATAACGAAAGTTTGATTACAAACTTATAACTATATGCTCTGAACCCCACTTTCAATAGAAAAGCGAAATATATCTTGAAACTCTTGGGTGGATGACTTTTTACTTTACTCCACTTTTACTTTATTTCACACATATTACACACATTTTATTTACTATACAAAACCTCAGGTCTTTTAGTAACATCTACTAATCTGGCTAGATTATTTCGATCAACGCCTCCAGGGCCTAGAGAGCGGGTGTATTGTACATATTGCATCATAAAGAGATATAGTTCCACGCGAGTTTAATACATCCGCGACTATCCGTATGCTTCGGTGGCTGCAACAATGCTGGCAAAGTATTGGCAGAAATATAAATATCTCGTTATCAGGTATCACATAGCTACCTATAGTAAGTACCTAAGTAAATAAAGTTGCAACTATCTAATATAAATAAATAAAGACTAGATCTGAAGCTTTATCCCTTAAGCATAATATGAGACAATTATTTTGGTCTTTTTTTATATCATAAGAGTCAAGCGAACAGGTGGGTCACTTTATGTAAAGTGATCACCACAAGGTACTCTGTGATCACAACCGTCCATAGACACTTGTAACACCAGGGGAGTCGCAAGTACGTTGTCAGCTTGTGTTTGTAGGAAGTAGGTATCCGCGGCGCTCTCACTGACCGAACGAAACGCAACTTAATACAAGCACAGTTACTTCACGTAGGTTTTCTGTGAGAGGGTTGTACTTCTCCGCGCGAGCCGACCCTTTCATGCTTAAACCAGTAATAGCTTCAGCGTGACTCTACCATCTACTATAAATAACTTCGGTTATGTTTAAAATTTATATAGAACTAGGTCGCATAGGCGTACTAATGAAGAAAATGACACCGAAACATTCCTTTAGTACGGCCATATAATTGAATAGAATAACAATTAAATATAACATAATATCAATACTTTTGAAGGTATTCCTACCGTCTTCTGTTTCACTCTCTCGCAATTTTTTAAATGGAGATTTTGTAAATTGTTTCGTACGATTTTTGACAGATTTTTGTTACACAAACCTTGTCCCGACAATTACAAATACAATAGAATTAGCAAAATGAATACAGCTGTTCTGAAGTGATGCGTTAAAATACATCAGGCTATTGATTTTTAATTACATACATTGCATAGGTTTTTTTCCCTATTTTAATTACGAGAATCTGGAGCCTATAACTCATTTTAATGACGTACGAAGATACGATCAAGAACGGTTCTTGAATCTGCCATTGATATGCTTTTTAATTACACAAGAGACCACGGAAGAAAGAGAAGAGTGGAAGTGCTAAGTAGGCGAGGTGCGTCAGTCATGAATTTAGGTAACTCAACAAATGCACACAGGCACACTCAATTCGTACTCGATCGTGTTTTACCATCACGGCAGAGCGGTTGTATGTACTCATTTTACTCGTAATCCATATAAATCGTATTATAATGGTTTATTGTGCAGATCTGGAAAATAAAAACGATAGTAGAAGTAAAAATCTACTAAATTACAGTATAATATACCACCAGTGATAATCATTTTTTGATTTATTTAAAATACATAACATTTCAAGAAAGTTAAGGCAGCCCATGAAGTGCTATGTTTTTTCGGTAGCATGTATAACAAATAATGAACTATTTCATTGTTGGGTGCCGCCCACTTATCGTAGGGTAGTGCCAGACATATAGAAGAAACAAATGATATTTTATTAGTTAATATTGAAGTTGTTTGTAATATAACCTATCACTTTAATGGTGGTAGAGCCACGCTGAAACTATTATTGGTTTCAGTATGAATGGGTCGGCTCGCCCGGGGTAATACCACCCTCTCATAGAATACCGACGTGAAGTAACAGTGCTTGCATTGTTGCGTTTCGTTCGATCAGTGAGAGCGCCGGAGACCCACCTCCCCTCCCCTCTCCTCTCTCCTCTCCCTTTCCCTCCCCTAACCCTTCCCTCCAAAAGATGGCAACGCACTTGCGACTCCTCTGGTGTTGTTAGTGTGCACCCTTAACAGCAGGTGCCCCTCCTGTTCGTTTGCCACCGATGACATAAAAAAAAAAAAAAATCACATAATTAACTGTAGCTTTTTTTTTAAGAATTAATATTTGTGTGAGTGCTTTAGTGTATTAGTTAGTGCATTACTGTCATTTTCATAGCTTTATAATTGCCAAAGACCATGGACGCCTGTTATAACCTTTTCCAGACGTGATAAAAAATTGTAAAACAGCTGAAATTTTCTTAAATGCATAAGACATAACCATTTAAATAAAGTTTTATTTATCACAAAGGTATGCATCAGATTATTGGAACCAATTTATTTGATGATGTAGCTATACCGAATATTGCATCTTCTTTGGCAGACTGGCTGAAACTTTTTTATATATTGTAAATAGAACGTCGTTCAAACAAATGAACGATCGCGTCTCTATAAATACCTTATATGGTCATGTAAATAAACAGTGTATTTCACGCACTACATGTATTATTATTACGCTGTCCGTGTCAGTCTAGAATCTTATAGTAGTAAGCCCGAAGCTCCTACAATACAAGCATTTATATTAAATTTCATCAACTAGGTTGGATTTCCTACTTGTATTCATATAACACATATAATTAAACCAATAGTAGAAAAATGTAAGAAATATCCGTATACATCATCTATTTAGATTAAAATAAAATTATTAAAACGACAACTTCGAATAAACATGTCCCGTACCAAGTCCAGCGACGAGTGAAACATTGAAGGAAAAGGTTTAATAAAATAATAGCTGTTTAGTGTAGATGATAAGATAAAACCTTAATAGTATATACATATTTAAAAATGAATAAAAATATATGAGTATTTTTGTTTAATCTTAATTTTTTCTTAAAATATTTTGTAATAAACGTCTATTATAAAAGCCGCTGATTACTGACATGACGTTTTATGTCTGCATTAAAAATATCTTTCCTGACTTTATAGAATTTTCACATGGGAAGCTAATATATTTTGAACCAATTTTTTGTTTTATGTTAATTGAAAAATGTTTAATTGTTAATTTTAATGTTATGAAAATTATTACAAAAGTAAACCATCGATATAATTCTCGAAATAAAGAGTTGCTACCTCCCTATTCGAATCCACCATGCTAATAACGACCGTAAACGTAATGAAGCTGGATTTATAATGCTTTGCGGTGTTTGTTGCATTTTTGTATACTGTTCAAGCTTCGAACGAAAAACGTCTTATACTGATTATACGCAAAATAAAATTAAGTCGTTATGTCCAAGCAAGAGAGCTTAATTTAGATGCGAATATAAGAAAACTTCATTTGTTTTAGATGAATATTGCTTTTGAAACGTGATTGGTGTGAAACTTTGCTACAACACAGAAATTAATCGTTGTTTACGTTAGCTGAAATAAGTGAATCGTTACATTTCAAAATCAGCTAAACCCAAGTGGTCCGGTGAAGCTGTTAAGACCTTGCTAGGTCAATAGCGTAGTCAGTTAAAAAAAAAGAGCTAAATCCAATTTTAGCCTTTTCTAATATTTTACGTTATTTTTCAAAATAAATTTTGTACACGTAAAGTATGAAGTTTATAATTAAACTGAAAATCTTTAAGAAATTTAACATTTTATATGAACAATTAAAATTGGATTTAACTAATTTTTAAATGTAACGATGACACAAGTATAGTTGAAAGAGATTGATTGTTTGAAGGAAACTTGAGGGTTCTTTGTAAATAAAAATAATTAATAACAAGATAACGACTTTAATCACAATTATAATATAATACTTTATCTTTTACACAAATACAAAAATAAAATACCTTTGATATTACTTTGTAGACAATAAGGTGGCATGTAAATTGTTTTATCACTGGGTGTTCTTGCAGATGAATGTATGAATATAGGAATACTCAGATTAAAAAGCAACGTCTCCCTTAATGTAACTGGCGTGGCATTGTTTTATTACTGGGTGTTCTTGCAGATGAATGTATGAATATAGGAATACTCAGATTAAAAAACAACGTCTCCCTTAGATTAGTTTTAATAGCTTATTTACGTACCTTGACATTTCAGTTCCACAAGTACTCTGATGACGATCTATATATAGACCTATCTATATATAGATAGGTCTATAGATAGACCTATCTATATATAGATATAGATAGACCTATATTACTTGTTTATTTAATAAGAGAGTCCCCAGTACACTTAAAAGCATATTAGTGGCGGATTAACGAATCATTATTGTATGTACCCTCGTACGTCATATAAACTTCTGTCACGTACCCAGACAAGATTAAGCATTTACAAGAGTCAAGGTGCCAAAATGAATTATAGGCTTCGTAATTAAAAAAAGAAACATAATCAACTATTATAGCTTTCTATATGGAAATAACTCCGTTTTTATACTTCCACTGGCAATAATCTTCTAAATAAATATAAATCAATTGCCGTATGTATGTAAGTGCATCAATTCAGAACGGTCGTACCGATTAAGGTAACTCTTTTTATGTTGTGTATGTAATTATCAGGAGAACATTCAGCAAATGATAGACGTGGGTTAAAAAAATCTTCATAGAGAAAAGGGAATGAGTTAGATAGAGGAACTTTAAAATTATTGACATATTAATATTTAATTGTTACTGGTATATATATGTATGCATGTAACATGTCGGTAGAAATAAATAATAATCTTCGTCGCCAAATGGAATATATTTAATTTTCAGCTGCTCCATTACTACCAGGTTTATATGGTGTTACTGTAATATGATTAATACCTATACTTTTTAAATTCGTAACCATTAAATGGGGGACCGTTATCAGGTACTAGTTCTGGGTTTAATGTGGTTTTAAAATCCCCACACAGACGCACCTCCCCATTTCTCTTTATAACGGGCACCACCGGTGTGCCCCATTCACTCCATTCAACCGGAGAGATTATACCTTCACGCTGCAATCGAGCTAACTCGGCGTCGACAGCGAACCGCAAAGCGTGAGGCACCAGCCGCGCGCGTCTCCACACCGGTGTCACATTCTCTTGTAACTCTAATTTAATTTTCAATTTATTGAATGTACCTACACCCAAAGAGAATACTTCTGGAAACTCTATTAATAATTTTTCGCGGACCTTACTACTACTTGTAATATTACAATTGACGTTATGTACTACTGGCAACGTAGATAGTGAGTCAATCGACGACCGCTGGATGGTAAATGTTAAAATTAACAATATTCAGTTAACTATGGAGGGGGATAACCTAACTTCTAAATACAAGAACTTTCTGTACGATGAAAACTGAACCTTTTTTGATGAAATGATAACAGCTAAGTATTTGGGAGACGTTCGCATTCAAATAACAAGCAATGTGTAATACAGACGCGTAAAATTTCACATTTTAAAGCAATTATAAATGATCATAACTTAAAATACATAATTAAAGTGATCTATACTTTCACCATATAATTCTATTCACCCACTACCGCTATTCACAAATTGTTTTTTTTTATTGTGTTCAATAACTTTCTAATATCCTTAATAAAAAATAGAAATCCGAATTATAATTATTTCATTCATTTAGAGAGTTAAATTATAAATAATATAAAATACTACGTAAAATAACTACATTGCATATATATGTTATACTTAAACATCTATACTATTCAATATGTATTTGGAAGTAATAAAAATATATCTTAAAGTCATTTTGTGAGATCAATTACAAATATTTTTCATAGTATGCTAATTATACTACTACTGCACTGATGAACAGGCTGATTTTTTATACGATAAGCAGTATTAGTTACCAAATTAAATACAATTTTACTTATCAACTTAAATACAATTTTACTTATCAGCTTAAATAAAATTTGACTTATCAACTTAAATACAACTTTGCCTAATAAGGAAGACAGGACAGTTATGTATTTGCGTATCTTTCCATTTTCTACGGACATTCCAACTTTAACGTGAAACTACTCATTTAACTAAAATTATCATTCTAAAGCTTAGTATGAATCTATGTTACAGATTTGACTCCCCTATTATTGTAATTTCATGTAACGTTTCAGTTATTTTCTTTAATGTAGCTTTTTCTTTTCATGTTCAGGACCAGATTTGGTAGAGGATAAAAGAGGATTCAACCTCGAAACCTCTTTTAAAGAGGGGCCTTCACAATATTATTTATTTTTAATACGAATAATCATATAAAAAGTTACTGATCAAAAAATACTTTTTTAAAACATCTAAGTGTATTCACACTTTATATTATATTACATTTTGTTTGAGCCTTATATTCCAACCCTCAAATTCAGCCCAACAGAGGTTAACATTTCCAGGTAAAATCTATTGGCAACCCAAAAATTACTATTTTAATTTTTATACATGCAACACTGGATTTTTAATATAATAACTGACGCCATGCACGCCATTGTCGTCGTTTTTCATTCCAAAATCCAGTAAACCTTACAAACAATCCACTATCCAGTTACATTCTCTTTCATGGTCCTTCGAGCCGGATTTAAACCAGCGACCGATGGATATCGACGAAAAATATAATGCTAAAAATTAATGGCGTGTGAATACTGCTTGAATTGCATCGAATAATAGCATCCTCTTGATAATTCTATCTAATCAATATAAGATCTCATCCTTTATTTTTAAATCTTATCTATAGTTGACCAAGATCTATTAACATTGGTCATTTTTAATATTACTCATAGCTGCTCATAAACAAATGACTATGAAACACAGTCGAGTTTGATAACGAAGACCTAACTGCAGAGACAGTGGTTGTCTCCGAATGCAGGAGATCTCCTATTTCGAGGCAGAGTCACCACGCCGTGTCTTATTTCACCCTGTTGAGAAAAAAATCATCATTTATTTTATATGGAATAAACATAATGAGATATATATAAAGAGAATGAGAATATAATGGCTCGGGAATAACGCTACCAAATAGCACTTGAAATGTCGTAGATTCTAATCTTTTTTAACCTTATGATATAACGATTTGATATACCTATAAACAATGACTGACTAATTGACTGAAATACACACGTGAAAATTTACATGAGGGTTCCTTTTACACCATTAGTTTCTAAAGTGGTCCAGGTGGGCCCCAGGGGTCTACGGGAGACTCGATGGAGGTCTACGTTGGCATGACAAAAAAAGGGTACATAATACGTAAGCGGGGGTCTACGAAAATTTATCTGCTTTCAATAGTGAAGAACTAAAATGTTGGCTTGACTTCACCTATCAATGTAGACGGGTAATATTTTAAGAAGCTCAGTGACTGTTACTTATAATAACTTGCATATTTCATATTCAGTATGTTGTGTCGAGATTTGCAAAGCACTGCCTCCGTCCGTAACGCTTGTTCAGACGTGCAAAGGGACGAAAAACGACTTGTGGCGCGTGTGTGTGTGTGCTTGCAATCTTGTATCAACTTGTTTGATATATACACACCTTACATGAACGCAAATTTACGTAGTAATCTTCACATTGTTTGTCGAATTTCGGGAATATAGTAGAAAAGTAGCTGCAGGGGGTCTACCGGAAGCAGCTAAATTTAGAAAGTGGTCTAGGAGATCTATGAGATAAAAACCTCTGTTTTACACAATAAATGAGAGCAAGATTTTTGGAAAATTCAACCCTTAAGATGTTGAAAAAAAGAAGTTTAGATGAAAATACGCCAGTCAGCCAGTATTCTTTTATATACATTGATATAAAATAAAAGAGTAAAAAAAAGAATGGAAAATGCTAGTAATGTATAATCCAACTCAAGAGAGCTTCAGTCCTGAGACTTCACCTAACAGTTTACTATTCCTGAAAAATCTACTTTGTTAGTTATGTGATATTAAGTAAATATAAAAATGTGGTTTCCAGAATCAAATTATATAAAAGCTAAATTTCGAATAATCTAATACATTTTCTGTAATGTATTTTTCCGATATTACATGAATAATACTGTCAAAAAGTTCTTACGGCAACACTGACGACTCTTAGTGGCTGTTTGGAGTAGAGTTTATGCGCGAGTGTCATAAATATTGACTCCACGTTATCACATTCTGTGTCCAGGAGGGCAGACGTTTCGAATAACTAAAAAATTAAAATAAATTAGGCCAACTTTTTTATCCAAAGCCAACTGTGACAAGTGATAAATTAGTGATATTTTTAATATAAAATGACAAAGTTGTATAATGCAACTTAGTATAAACATTTCTTTATGGTATGATTAAAGGATTTTTTATTTTTCTTCATGCTGAAATGAATCATAAGTTTAGGTTTTCAAATAATCAGAACAGTTATCAGTAGTAATCAATCACTAAAGCAAAGTGACATACCTAGTCTGGTAAATCTTAGCAAATTGATCTAGTTTATACCCTATATTCTCCATATTTATATATATTGTCACTTAAATATTTAAATAATATTCCCCAAGAGGACATCAAAGATTACAGAACACTGGGTTTAAAGGATGAAGTTCTACAAAATTATTACATAAAAATAAGTAATTACTCACTGGCATTCCATATTTATCAGCTAGCCGCTGTGCATATGTGGTTGCTAGTCGAGACTCCGGTGTGCCACGGTCACATTTATTACCAACTAGTACCCTAGGTGCTCCCATGAGTCCATGTGACTCTACTTCTTGCATCCAGCTTGCTATTGACTACAATAAAATAAAAGGCAGTACCCATTAATCGCTAACTGTTATAACATGGAAATAAAAATATTGTAAGTGTGTATGGGTATATATATTGGGTGTATTGGGTGGAATATTGGTTGGGGCCCAATCACAACTATCATAAATATCTATTCATTCTGATCTATGTTAAATAAGCTACTAAACTGCCACTACAACATATATGCACATTAATATATAGTATAACTAAGGGCATAACATGACATCATGTTGCACATAACATAGATAATCTCTCTGTCTCTTTCTCAGACAATCAAACTTATTAGTGTGACAGAGACTGCTATAGTTTTGTGTTTGCAAATGTTTTGTTAGGCAATGGTTGAAAACTAAACAATTTGTGCAACATTCTGTGTTTGCTTAATGGACATGTTTCATTTGCTCTGCCTAGAAATGATTAGCTGTTACCATATATATATATATACCTGTAAAAAAACGTTTGATTTTATTTGTCTGATGTGTATCTGAAATAAGTAGTAAAAAGAAAGAAAAAGAAAATTTAAGTAACTGACATGATAAAGAAGAGAAACACTTGAACCCCTAGACATTAACAAAAAATTAAGCTTTGTGAATAATAAATGTTAAAAAATATATACCAGATGTGGCATGTGACAGCTATTATTGATTACACATATTTAACACCTCCACAATGCATAATCAGATCTATATTGACTCTTCTAAAAAAGCAAGCAAATCTTCTATACAAATAATAAACTATACATATAATTGAAATGAAGTGTCTGTATGTAATATCAAAATAACATTTTTGTACTGATTGGATATGAAAGTATACGCTACTGATAACAAATCTGTCTGTTTGGTCCTCATAATCTCCGAAACGGCTGGGCCGATTTTGACGTAAATTTCACTGGGAGGCAGCTAAAATTACAGCGGGTTACTTAGGCTATTTTAATGTAGACTAGCTGTTAAGCGTGGCTTCGCCCACAGTGCTATCTTCAAAACGGTTTGACCGATTTTCACGGGACTTTTACCGGCAGATAGCTGACTTTATAGGAAATAATTTAGGTTATTCTATTTTAGACTAGCTGTTACGGTACGGAACGGTATGCTTGCCGCGGTAACACTAACCTTGTTGAATGTCAAGATACAAAACGCAACTGTCCCATCCCACCTCCACCCCCCCTCACAGATTATATACTTATTATTACTATTATACAATTATTAAAATTATGGGACTAAAAAAAATTAACAAGGAAACTATAGAATTATGTTATTTTATTGAAATAGTTCTCAGAAACTAAATCCCATAGCACTTGACTGTTTTAAACTTAGACAAGACGCATATAAAAATCAATTGATATACTCTATAGTGGTATATAAAGTATAGAACTGTGCATTTTTCTGAGTTTGAAATAGTTAATATGTATGTGTATATGTATATATATGTATGTTGTTGGCTGGTGTGGTAATTATACCCATATCTTCCTTTAGGAAGATGCCCATGGCCCTGCAGAGGCCCTTTTATAAGCTGATTTATTGAAACTCTATAAATATCTATATTTGAATTTGATAATTTCACAGGTACATACAATATTGATAAAATAGATAGGAAATGCTATTGCCTTTGTTAAATAGGTAACTCAGAGCCTTACATGAAATGTTTCTGGTTTGGTAACATCGTAAACAATCACAACTGCATGTACATTTCTGTAGTAATGTTGCACCATAGACTTCCGGAATCTTTCTTGTCCTGCTGTATCCCATAACTGAAGCTGAAAGATAAAATTAATCTATACCAATGTTATAAAGAGATAAAGTTTGTGAGGTTGTAGGGGGTAATATCTGGAACTACAAAACCGATTTTGAAAATTCTTTTACCAATAGAAAACCACCTTGTTTGTGAGTATCATAGGCTATATTATATTAACCTGAAAAATGAAAAGACTTTTGTGTGGTCCTTGCATTTGCAAAATAAGCTGGAGAAAAAATGTTTGCATTAAAACATTTCTTACGAATGTTGGCTCGGCTTCGCGTTGGTAGCTGTGGGTGAAAGACCGAAGCCTATTACGTCTACGAGGTGGGTAGTCGCGCGGTTCACTCGTGACGCAGACTTCTTACGTAGCGGATGTTGACCAAATTGAAATTTCCAAAACGTAATATGCACGCTATCGCCATTTTTTAAAATAAGAAGTTCTTATCACAAGGGCTTTTTTTCTTTATAGTGTTCATAATAAATTATTTTCAGAACTTCTTTCTATTTTAATAATTCTTTAAAAAGTTTCAGGAAATAAATCATAGCACTCAGTACTAACCTAAACACACTCATAACTTCATTACAAGTAAAAATGATTACCGCCCAACAATGTTGGCACGGGTCAGCTAGTAAACAATATATTTATTTAAAGATTTTTTTTGCTTTCTTTATGCCATAGGAGGCAAATGGACAGGTGGGTCACCTGATGTTAAGTGATTACCACCGTCCATAGAAACTTGCAACAGGGGAGTCACAAGTGAGTTGCCAGCCTGTGTTGGAGGAGGAGAAAGGGAAGCAGAAGGGGAGAGGAGGAAGGGGAAGAAAGACCCAAGAAGACCCATTCATACTAAAACAGTAATAGCTTCAGCGTGGCTCTACCACCTACCTACGAGTGCACTTACCTACTGCAATTATTGATATAATTTTACTTCACTAACTATATGGAATATCACATTTTTAACAGTTCACATTATTAAAATAAGAGCAAATAATAAAATACTTTTACAATACAATTTGGACATGTTCCTGATACCATAGTAGTAGTAAACACCAATACCATAGTTTCGATCCCCACACATGCTTCCTGTTTGTGTGATGAACATAATTGTCAACTGTCTTGGGTATTAAATATCCATAAGAGTGATATATTCACTACATACTTATCATGTACAAGATATGTATAGTTTGGAATTAAACTGCTGTGACTGTAATCCTACAGTCATATTTATTATAACTGTTTATCAAACTCAGTTCCTGTTATCAGTTCCAGAGGGGTAATCAAATTAGCAATGCTACTCTGATATCTGATAGTTTTGAAACACAATCTGTTTATTGTAATATTTGTCTGATGTTAGTTATATAGTTATATATTCTCAATTTCTGGAAGGTCTTTTTTTTATTTTATTGCTTACATTTGATCATAATCTTATATGAATTAACAGTCTGGTCTAAAAGTAGTGTACAACCTCGAATAGAATAGACAGCTGCTGAATCATACCTATAGGTGCTTCCTGACAGATATTCAACATGAGGATGATAGCTTGCCAGGCAAGCGTAGGAACAAGTATATTCACTATAAAACACTTACTTTTATTCCTTCTAGTGTTTTAATACTGACAAAACAGAACATATTGCCCATATGAATTTTGATATGTGTTTATGTATTCTATGTGCTATTATGTATTTTAAATATAGGTAAATACGAGAAACAATAAATTTTTAGCCAGTGGTCCACATACCTGTATGTATGTCTCATACACCTAACGCCTAATACATAATTCCAGTTGAGCTCTAATAAACAGTTCGTATGAAAATTGATACTATCATGTAGGTCACTTGATTATCGACTACTCATGTTATTACTCTTACTACTTCTTAGTACTGTAAAGCTATATTATTATTTTATTACCTTTATATCTTCGTTGCAAATTTTTATATTCCTCTCTCGAAAATCAACTCCGATGGTTGCTTCGGATTTATCTAAAAACTGACCCTCACAAAAACGATAAGTTAAACACGTTTTACCAACTCCAGAATCGCCTAAAACAATAATCTTGAACACTTTTTTTTGTTTCAGTCCGGGAATCTCTTGTTTGGACGACGACATTGTTTGAGTGATCTCTATGTCGAAGTGAAGCTATTCAGTATTCATATTTTCATATCATTTATCAAATTTATCTAAATATCAATATTTTCGTTACAGGCTACAGCACAATAAAACACAAAACATTTCACTCATAGATAATCTATGCTTGGGCTAGGACTGTGGGCTAAGACTTGATAAAAAATCGATACATCGTTTTTTTATTTTTAAATATCGATATAAATTTCTAATATTTATTTAGACGATATATCTATTGTTTGAAATTAAAATATGGATATCGGCGGGCGATATTTTTTATTATATACGTCATCATCTTCTTATCCTTATCCCACGTAGGTTGAGTCGATATAACTTGTTTTATTTTTCCACTCTCCTCTGTTAGATATCATCTCAGAATCACATCTTTTATACACATGTCATTTTTCACACACTTTAATCATATTCTTTTGGTGTCCTCTACTCTTGTATCTGTCCACCTTCATACTTAAAACTATTCTTGTTATATGTCTTTTATCTCTTTTTGTGACATGCCTGTATCATGCTAACCTATTATTACTCTACTTCTCTGTCACTGGTGATATTTTCAAACTTCATTTGATATATCCATTTTTATTCTATCGATTTTAGTTACACCGCACATGTTAACAATCGCATCTCTCCCGAGTACAGTTACCTCTCATCCGTTTCTTTCGTAACCCAGCACTCAGATCCATACGACATGACAGGTTTTATAATAGTTTTATTCACCTTCTCCTTGAGTTACAAGGACATTCGTGGGTCGCAAGATACCCCAAACATCCTAAACATTTCCTACATCCTGCGTTTATCCTATTCCTAAGGCCATTGCCTACCCTGTCGTCGTTTTCGATCACTGAACCGAGGTATCGTAATTTGGAGCAGATTGGTAATAGTAATCTTAGTAGTGAAACAGTTGAACATATAAAGTAATGAGTATTTTTAAAAACTCTTACTGACAAATATTCATCGTCATCAGCTTGTAAGAGACAGGGCCATAGGCCTTTTCCCGAAGGAAGATATGGGCATAATCACCACATCAAACCTCAACGAATTGGCGATTTCAAACTCTAAGAAATCCACAGACGTATATTTTCCTACATACAGTTGTACTACAAAAACATTTCTCAGGTACAGGTTTCCCCACGATGTTTCCTTCACCGTGAGCCGATAGTGCTACTAATTTAAATGTAACTTTAAATTTGTAATTTGTTTAAATGTAAATGTACGCGAATTTGATAAATTTGTTAGTGCCGGGGTTTGAACTTGCGGCCATCGAAATGATATGCCCCAGTCAAACCATTAGATCACCACGACTTAAAAAACTTGGTAACTGGTGGACTGAAAAATATTAGTACACATAATTATCTTAATTCGATAAAACAATAATGATGACAGTTAAGAACAATTTGATTGCATAACGCATGGTTTGTGCAAGTGGCCCTAAGAACTATAATGTAATAATTTAAATCATTAATTATGGTATAAACTGTCCAACAAATATACTAGATTAAAAACAGTAAATCACTGTTAAGCTATATTACAACTGTTTTTTTAATAAAGCCGATATATCTATATATCAATTTTTTTTCAATAACTCGAATTCTGACATTGATATAATCAAAAATATTGATATATCGAATAGCCCATATTAAAAAAAATATCAATAGTCCTAATTTGTGCTACAGACTACTACGAGGATATTACGTTATCTGTACTAATGCTTAAGCTATCTCTGCATAGTTTTTTTGTCATTTTGCGATACCTATATTATTTATAGTGGAGAATGATGAAACACCTAAGACAGAGTTACTTACACAATAACAAGTTACAAGTGTTATTTTGCGCTAAAACGAAGTGGAAGCTCTGAAAAGGAAAAAAATACCTCGATTTTGCAACATTCTTCATTGCTGCTCCGCTCTTATGGCTCTTAGCGTGATGATATATAGGTTATAACCTTCCCTGATAAATGAACTATATAACACTGAAAGAATTTTCCAAATCGGACAAGTAGTTCCTGAGATTACCCCTTACAACGTCACAAACTCTACCTCTTTATAATATTAGTATAGATAGTATAGATGATAGAGAGAACCGATTTTAATGAAACCAAGACTAAATAGTACTCGAAGATTTGCTTTATGGTTATGAGGTTTGATTGTGAATGCAATACTTTTACGTAATGCTTATTCAAACAAACAGAAAGATAGACAGACAGATATTTCTAAAAATGATTGAATTGTATTTTATTACTTATTCCAAGACACTTGTAACAATTTTTTTACAAAATTCTTACAAAAAAAAAATTGACATTTCTATTCCATATAATGAAACGTATACAAGGAACGTAAAAGGGGCCTATAACAGGGCTACGAATCATAAATCGGTGTAAGTTGTAATTACTGCCACAATTACTGTATAGATCGTTCTCTTTGTAATATAGAGTATTTTCACCTTTTAACATGTCATCAAAAACAATTCTTAAATATACAAACCTATGAACTAGAAATTAAACTAGACAAATATATGAACACAACTGCGAATCCTTACCTTTTATTGGCTATAATAAATATATTGGACATCAATTGTCACTATCGATTTTCTGCCAATAATATGTCATGTTATCACTGGCAAGCTTTCAATAGGTTAATGACTTATTGACATTTGGACATTAAATGACAGTACATATACTCCCCTCACAAATGAAAAGATAACATAAACAACATTTAGTCTGAATTCAACCTTAACACGTAATGAATAAAGTACGTTTTCCCGTTATTGTGCGTGTTTGTTTCTGGCGAGGCCAAACATTTGTATCACAGGTTTAAAATTGGTAATTTTGTTCAAAATTTGATATTATTAGTTAGTTTAAAGCTTAAAATATAACATATATTTAGCGAAAGTAAGATACTCCGGCCGTTAAATTGCTTTTTAGGGTATTACTTTTGCATCTTTTGAATACACTGCGGCATGTGAAACGGGCTTACATTGGCTGTGTTTCAAACAAACTAAACAAAATAAGGGCACACATTTCAAGTGAGATCTTATTTACCGAAACGTATTACACGTATTTTTCGCGCCGATCCGTTATCTAGTTATTGTTGATCGAAGAATAAAACTAAGATATTAACAATTTATCAGATTAACGATAAAATAAAATAATATGGAAAAAAAAAAATCAATTTAAAACTAAAAATCACAGAGAATATTCCTTTGAACATTCAAGGTAACATTAAATTATGGGCATCCCAACAAAATGACAACCTTATTGTTTCAAAAATTAAATCAAAAATCAAATTAAAAAAATGACAGAACTATTTTACATTTAGGCTTACGTTCAGTAGTGGACTGCAATAGACTGAAGTGATGATGATTTAACATTTAACTAGTTTTAAAGTAAAATACTTAAAACGATAATTAAAAAACTAAATGACCATGTTATGGTCCCAAAAATTAAAATGTAAAACAAATCTTTATTAATCTTTTTACTACATATTATATTGCAAGTATTTTCTTATTAAATACAAAATATACAAGTCCTTGATTTTATTTGTTATACTATATTTGCTACATAAGTCACTATTCTTAAATTTTGATTTTTCTTCATAAATTCCAAGGAAACATTCAATATATTATATCTTAGAAACAATGCAGTTTTTCCGAATGAATTTAATAAGTTGGCATTAATAATAATGTGGAAGGGCACTTGTTCCGTTTAAAAGAACATATTTCATAAATAATAAATTATAAAGCACTTATGAATTAAAGGTTTAAATTTTATTCATTGATTGATCAAAGTACTTATTTTGATAAGAACGGTAATTCTTCTTTTCTCATACAATAACCACCTCGGTTCAAATTATGAAAACTGATGTCAAGTATTAGGAACATATACAGCGCAACTGGATAGTTGCCAGCAATAGTTTTACAGGGTAACCATTAGTTGATTCTCATTCTAAAAAAATAAAAAAAATAGGTTCATAATGTTTGATCTAATTATCTCGAGAAACGCAAAACTTATATACACTTAACATCAGGTGATTACGCAAAAACGAACTGGTGTAATAAATAAGGAAACGGATGAATCACGCCCTGCCGCCCAGTCCGGCTCGCGTCCTGCACCGCGTCCTACGCTCCGCTTCTCTATGTTTAACTGTGCGCCATTCCTACGGTAAGCAGTTACGTGAATATTAACCTTAAAAAGCGCCCATTTAAAATTGTTCAATGAATCTAGACGTGATATTTTTACGTTTAAAAGTATCGTTCTCATACTTTTAAAAGTTTCAGAGCATACTTTAACTAAGGTTCTCTTTGTTGTTTATTAGTATTTGTTTTGATATTACTATTTTATACGTTAAATGTGACCACAAACTATCACAATATGTAGGGGGTTTATCTTAAAGTATTCAACTGGTATAATGTGATATGTTATGCAATTAACACGAGAAAAGTAATATTTTTGATAATATAACAGGTATTACTTTTGTTTTAAGATTAATATCACCGTAAATTTGTGCTAACTCAATTTCTAACTAATTTGATACGAAAAACTTCTGTCATACACGTTACCTTATGTGTGGTAAGATCAAACCTTTTTCTACAATGGCAACATAATAAACGTCAATTTATATTAATTTACTTCTGTGGTAATTTTATAAGAAATGTCGGTCGAATGAGCAGAACGTTACGTTGGTTGTTGCGATAAATGCCAAAATTTATTAAAAATACATAAAAAATATCGAAATTTTAGGTAATAAGGATCTGGTTCTGTTTTAAAGATTTGTGTTCGATTCGATATCCTTAAACACCAATTCTGCTAATAAAACAGTGCAGCTAACCTCGGTATCTGGGCAGTCTTTAATCTTTCTTGTAATAATTATAGCTCAAATTCTTCAACTGCCGATAAATGAAAGTGTTGTTTACATTCCGTGAAGTGTATGGTGTGTGAAATTGGTAATCGGAACATTTGTAGACGTGTTTGTGAATCGAATATGTGGAAGCCAATATTTTGTGTATATGATGTGTTTAAATGTTTGTAATTTAATTACAAACTGTTTTTGTGGTGTACGTGCTTTAATGTTGCCGTAGGATTGCCATGTCCAGGCTCGTGGACTATTTCGTCATAGTGGGATTCGACCACGAGAAAGAAAGTAAGTAAAACTAGTTTTCACCTCTACCAGTTTTACAATTTTTTTACTTGAACGATTGGCGCGAAAATTCCAAATTTTAATTAATCTTTATACCTTTATTGATCATTTTAGCCATAAATGAAGATCATATTTATCGAAAGTAGAAACAAAACTGCACAAAAAACCAAGTAAAATTTATAATTAATAATATTGATAGTTTTTTTAAATGAATAACTTTGTATGTAGCGAAGTAGGTAAGAGATATGTTATTTGTATCGGAACATAAAACTGTTTAAAATTTTATGAGTAATTCAAGAATAAGTTTATTAGCATAAATTTAATTCAACTAAAGGAATTATATTTGGTATTTCTGAGTACATGTTTTTACCAAATTATTTATTTCATGAAGGCTTATTTTATATACCTTAACATTTTAGTTTTGATACAAAAATTATGAGTATATTAATATTCCTATTTTATATATATATAATATTGCATGTTTTTCTCAACATGTTGGCATTTGACCTATTGGGAATTAGAATCATCAAACCTCTACTATTGATGTGTCTGTAAGATTATTATAAATGATTATGTGCTATTGTACTGTAGATTATGTATTACTGAAATATTGAATAACATATTATAATCATAAAAATATTATTGTTGTTTTTTACTATAATAATGCTGTATGGATCTGAGTGTGGGACTATGAAAGACGCGAATGAGAGAACATTACAGGTGGCAGAGATGGATGTATGGTGTGACTAGAATGGATAAGGTTAAGGATGGGTATATCAGAGGAAGTTAAAAATTACACCAGTGATCGAGAAGTTGAGGAGTATTAGGTTGGCATGCTAAATGAGCAGAGATGAAACTTCTGTAATTAGAAATGTTTTACATAATATGATGGTGGACAGATATAGGAGTAGAGGAAGACAGAAGAAGGTATGGATGGATTGTGTGAATAATGACATGTGCGTAAAAGGTGTGAGTACTGAGATGACATCTGACAAAGAAAAATGGAAGAGGAAACATGTTGTGTTCACTCTACTTAGTTGGCATAAGGGTAAGAGGGTCATGAAAAACTTTACTGTTATATTAGGGGTATGAATACTTTTTATGAAGATGTTTTTAATTAATAATAAATAAGGTCACTTTTACTCAGGACTCTACTTAGTTGGCATAAGGGTAAGAGGGTCATGAGAAACTTTACTGTTGTTATATTAGGGGTATGAACAGTTTTTATGGAGATGTTGTTAATTAATAATAAATAATGTCACTTTTACTCATTTCTACTGTATTATCCTTTTTTTCAGTTATACACTTATCAGAACATAAAATATACTATTCTTATTTTCATGTAATAATGTTACCATAATTAATAAATTATATTACTGATTAGTAACAGTTTTCACATCTGATACTATAGTCCGGTGAAGCTGTTAAGACCTTGCTAGGTTAATAGCGTAGTCAGCTAGAAAAAACATCTGATACTACTAATGACTAGTTTAGGGCTAGTACAAAAGTATATCTGACATGAATTAAGAATTGACTATGTGACATTATTCCATGTAGGTGAATTAGAAATGGTTACTAACAGTTTTTTTTCTTCAAATAATAAGTGTGTTCAAAGTTCTGTACTAACTATTGTTTTTAATTTAATATACAACATAATACAACAATAAAATATATTTTTTTTTATATCATCGGTGGCAAACGAACAGGTGGGTCACCTGATGTTAAGTGATCACCACCGTCCATGGACACTAACAACACCAGAGGAGTCGCAAGTACGTTGCTACCCTTTGGGGGGAAGGGTTAGGGGAGGGAGAGGAGAGGGAGGTGGGACTCCGGCACTCTCACTGACCGAACGAAACTAAACAATGCAAGCACTGTTACTTCACATCGGTTTTCTATGAGAGGGTGGTACTACCCCGGGCGAGCCGACCCATTCATGCTAAAACCAGTAATAGTTTCAGCATGGCTCTACCACTCTCAATGTACAACAATTTTAAAAACATTGAGTCATCACAGTTCATTGACACTAAACTGTAGAAAGGATACTGTTTAGCAGTCAGTGTGCATCTTTTCTACTGCATTCCAGTACTGTTATGGGGTTTTAATTACTTTAAATAATTTGCATACATAGATGTTAATGATAATTGTTCATAAAGTTTCTTATACTTTTGCTACATTTGCTGTGTAAGTTGAAAATAAATCAACAATTTCTTAAAGATATAACAGAATATGAACAATAAGGCATATCTTACTGAATTGGTTGTTAATACATTTGACCTTGCATGCTACAATACACGTGTTTAACATTTCTGTATCTAATATCATTGCCTATTAAATTTATTTATATTAAATTAGCTTCTTCCAGCGACTTCATCCACATGGAATAGTTACTTTGGGCGTTAGCTGCTTCCGCTGCATGTTAGTGTTAAAGAGGAAGCTCTAAAAAGGAAAAACCGATTTTGAAACATTCTTCATTGGTGCTCCGCTCCTATGGGTCTTAGTGTGATGTTATATAGCCTTCCTCGATAAATGACTTATCCAACACTGAAAGAATTTTTCAAATTGGACCAGTAGTATCTGATATTAGCGCTTATCATATCGCCTAACATATATCCAGTTTTATAATATTAGTGTAGATTTTCTTGAGCTCATTTTGCTTATTTATTGTGTTTTAGGGTGCCAACATTTTATAATCTATTTTATTATTTTGTTTGTTTATGAGGAGTAATAGTATGAGATATATCTTTGGAAAATTTATCCTATTAAAAAAAAAAACCTGCATAACAACATGTGTGACATGAACATATGCTATGCTTTATTCATATTGCAATTAACTCTTATGTCCAAGTTATATGGCATTTCTAGCGTTCTGTAAATACGAAATGTATATGTCCAGAAAAATGATTAATATTTAGGTCTTGATTCTATCTAAGGCTATTTTTAATATTGAAAAACTGAGAAGGCCAAAATTGATCAGGATGTTTTGTGGAGTTTGGTTTTACTTAGAAAAAAAGAAACTAAATTACTTAACAGATTTATCAAGTCTTAAATTTAGTTGTTAGGAATATTGCAATGACTCCATTTTCTAAACGGGGGCAATCTGGTATAATATATGTAAATACTAATTTGATGTTAAGTGATACAGTTTCATTAATATTTCTTAATAATGCTCACACATTTATATATACATTGCATATTAATTACTAATAAGGTAATAAATAATAGAAGCGATATAGAAATCATGTACACCCTATGTATATTCTTTATTTATATGCATTCATTTATTAAAATAAGATTTTAATTTGTGTTTACCTACAAATGAAACTGTCCAAATACTTAAGTTCATGAGAACTTTACTCAACTATGTCTGTGAATATTGTGGCATTTATCTGAATTATTTTATCTAAGGTTATACAGAGTAACAAGATAATCAATAATAGATGTAATTGACCTGGTAACATTTTTCATCATATCTTCAAAATAATCAGAAAAGGGCTTGAATTAATGAGTAGTCTCTTTTTTGTATAATGTCTTGAGAATGTTAGAACCCTTTATCTTAGTCATAACATAATCTTCTTCAATGTTAAAAATATATAAGTTTTCATACTATGTTTACTAATCTATAATAATGATTATTTTGTAGACAAATGTTTACTAAGTACAGTATTTTTGTTCTCTGTGGACAGTGATATAATTTTAAATCTTAAAAATATTAAACCTACCTTTCCGAACTACCATTAAATGTTTTGTAGGTGGTAGAGTCACTCTGTAGCGATTAGTAGTTGCAGCATGAATGGGTCGGCTCGCCCGGGGTTGTACCACCCTCTCACAGAAAAATGACGTGAAGTAACAATGCTTGGATTCTTGCATTTCGTTCAGTCAGTGAGATCGCCGGAGGCCCACCTACATTTTCCCTTTCCTTTCCCACTTTCCCTAACCCTACACCCTCCCCCAAACACATGCTGGCAATGCACTTGTGACTCCTCTGGTGTTGCTAGTGTCTATGGAAGGTGGTGATCACTTAACATCAGGTGACCCACCTGCTCGTTTGCCTGCTTTTGATATTTAAAAAAATATATATATATCTCTTAGAGGGATTTCTAAAGTTTATGGAGTATGTATACTAATTTATAACATTTAATGTGAGTGGTAAGAACCTATGCAGTGTTCAGCTGCTTATTTCTGTGACAAAGCAATAGTCCTTGTGCTGCTGTGTTCCGATTTGAAGTATGTGGCAGGGAAATGCTCCTGTCACAGTATAAATATAAGAGACAGTACGGAAGCTACCTGCACTTGCGACTACTCTGGTGTTGCTAGTGTCTGTGGACGGTGGTGATCACTTAACATCAGGTGACCTACCTGTTCGTTTGCCTGCTTTTGATATAAAAAAAATAATATATATCTCTGAGAGGGATTTCTAAAGTTTATGGAGTATGTATACTAATTTATAACATTTAATGTGAGTGGTAAGAACCTATGCAGTGTTCAGCTACCTGTTTCTGTGACAAAGCAACAGTGCTTGTGCTGTTGTATTCCGATTCGAAGTATGTGGAAGGGAAATGGCGATATGCTCCTGTCAAGGTATAAATATAAGAGACAGTACGGAAGCTACCTACAAACACTCGAAAACGGCACACTCTCACAAACATGCGCTTCGATGAGAGGTTTTAATAGGTACTCTATGGACAGCTCAGCTACAACTGCTTAGCGGTCTCGTCTATGCGCATATTTGTGTGACTGTACCGGTACAAGCGGTTATGGGTAGTTTCTGTACTGTCTCTTATATTTATAAAGTGCTCCTCTTGAGCTTGGACAACCAACCAATATGCTGCAGTGATAATTTAATAAAAGCTGGTCTGCATGCCTGTTCCATACTTTTAACAAATAAAATGCTATGATTTAATTTTTCGCGACATTCACTATTATTTGTTATTATTGAAACGGAAGTAACCTTCAACTGGCGCGCTGTTATAGAAAACCGGTTGGAGTTTACGAAGTTTCCTTATCTTAGTTACGATACTAACTTGGAGTATTTCGCATATCAGCCGAGTTCCCAAGTTCATTATCTTGACATCATGAGTTACATCATGCGTGTTAGCGTAGATGTGTGACTAATGTTAACAAACATTGACCGACAGAGTAGACAGTTTGTTTAGCGATTAAAACCTTCATTATTAATATCTTTTTGGGAATTCAACCGTTTGACTAACCCAATTAAGTATGTTTCTGTATAAGGAGGTTATTATATTTTTTTTGAAGGACTTTATAAAATAGTGAAGTTTGTAGATTTAAGTAAACGGCTTTTCTCATTGTTTTTTTTTCCGTTTCGTTCCATTTGATATCTTCTATTTAAATAAAATCTTAGAGGTCTGCCGTTGTGCGCGCATCACGCTAAAAGTATTAGATCATGTTTTTAAACTTTAATTTAAAATACTTGAACCTTAGCTAAAAAATATAACGATAGCTCCATTTAATATATAGATATTAAAGTTAAAAGAAACTATTTTTTTTATAAGCACTACTATGGAGCAATTAAAGGTTGTACTTATTTTTTAAAGATAATAAACATCGAAGATGAAGTCGCGGGTACCAACTAGTTATGAATAATGTATTCGAAATCATTTCGATATTGATTTTCTTTTATTCGCTAGTAATGTAGCAAGTTCGTGTGGGATGAGCTATCGTTTTAGGTATTTCTGAGCTTACTGTAAATGTTAAACAAGCACAGCCGGTGAAGGCACTGGCCTTGCGGCCTCTAAACGTTGTAACGGCCTCGATAGAGATTGTAATGCAATCTGGAACATTGGTATTTTGTTATTATTTACCTTTCATAACTTGTACTATTTCTGTTTCATTGGAAATATTTGCAGATGTAATAAGTATATTATGTAATGAATTGCTGTCTTATCATATCACTACGTTAATAGATTACACGCTTTCTTTATAGATATTGTTAATTTGTAGTGTAGTGGTTGGTTCACGTGTCGACTATAGGGTTTTTTTTAAGAAGTGACAGGTTATTTGGGAGATTTTGTACTTGAATATGATGTTTCGTCCGTTGAGTACAAGATATGGAGTTTCTTTTACTTTGGGGTGTAAGGGGTGTCGAATAACATCACAAGACTTGAGACACCCAAGCCAACCTCACCTGCACGTGGTGCACCCTGCTGAATAACGAACGAGGCAATAGCGAAAGCGGGGTGGTAGGGTTTCACAGCCTGACTGGGTCGCAACCACCATGTATATGGCGAAAAAGCTCGTCATAGTGATTCGCGTCTGTGCATATCCAGCTTTTTGCAGGCCGGCATGACAGCGGCGACCGGCGATGGATAGTGTGTCGCTCGGTGGTTGCCATTGTTTTTGGATTGTACTGTTCTTACCATCAGGCATAGTGCAGTTATTATGACGTGTTACTATAAAAAAAAAACTTTCGAAATGCAACAACATTAAGTTAACAAACCAAGACCAAACCAATTTACTAAAAGAATCTCACAAAGTACGAATCGCAAAGTTTATTATTGTTATTGGTTATTCTAAGTGGATTTAATCATCTGATATTAAGCATAACTAATGCTGCCGATGTCAACAAAGCCTAACAGGCGATTATGGGTAAATAACAGCATATTTCGGATAACTGTGTCAATAAAAACGTAGATTAAAATTTTCTAATGAGCTGGGACTTTCGGTGAAAAACAAATAGAGCCGTCACGGCACGCCTGGCAGATGTGAAACACATGTGTAACGTAGTAAACAACACTGTATACACTATAGGTATGCGAGCTCAGTGCGGCAAGAGAGATTGCGAACAGTCGCTTGCGCGTGGTAGCGCGTCGCCACGTCTCACACACTCGCCACGCCAACAATCAGGTTTACCCTCGTCTATAGATGTTTCACATCATAAAGTGATGAAGTCATATAACGGTGTTTTTAGGGACTTTAGGTGTGTTCCGGCAGTTGCTGTGCAGGGATACTCCTCTTGTAGGTACATCAGTGAAGATTATGGACAAACACTGGATTTTAGTGGATCTAAAATTTTCCTGAATTATTAAGAAAGAAGTTATGTTACTGGTAAAAAATGAATGTATTGTGTCTCAAAATATTCAATGCAGTTTTTCTTACGAATAATCCAATTTTGAAAACGTATATGCCACTCCTCTGTGGTGATTTTGGAAACATGCTTCTTTATACTCTTTAACAGCCCCTTCTGATGTTGAAAATCGTTGACTATAAAATAAACTTTCGAAATGCAACAACATTAAGTTAACAAACCAAGACCAAAACAAATTACTAAAAGAATCTCACAAAGTACGAATCGCAAAGTAAACTAGTTTATTATTGTTATTGGTTATTCTAAGTGGATTTAATCATCTGATATTAAGCATAACTAATGCTGCCGATGTCAACAAAGCCTAAGAGAAGCGATGATGGGTAAATAACAGCATATTTCGGATAACTGTGTCAATAAAAACGTAGATTAAAATTTTCTAATGAGCTGGGACTTTCGGTGAAAAACAAATAGAGCCGTCACGGGACGCCTGGCAGATGTGAAACACATGTGTAACGTAGTAAACAACACTGTATACACTATAGGTATGCGAGCTCAGTGCGGCAAGAGAGATTGCGAACAGTCGCTTGCGCGTGGTAGCGCGTCGCCACGTCTCACACACTCGCCACGCCAACAATCAGGTTTACCCTCGTCTATAGATATTTCACATCAAAAAGTGATGAAGTCATATAACAGTGTTTTTAGGGGACTTTAGGTGTGTTCCGGCAGTTGCTGTGCAGGGATACTCCTCTTCTAGGTACATCAGTGAAGGTTATGGATAAACACTGGATTTTAGTGCATCTAAAATTTTCCTGAATTATTAAGAAAAAAAGTTATGTTACTGGTCAAAAATGAGTATATTGTTTCTCAAATTATTCAATGTACTTTTTCTTACGAATAATCCAATTTTGAAAACGTGTATGCCACTCCTCTGTGGTGATTTTGGAAACATGCTTCTTTATACTCTTTAACAGCCCCTTCTGATGTTGAAAATCGTTGACCGCGTAAATTATTTTGAATATTTATGTTATCGTAATTATTTTTTAAATATTCATTATGTAAGTGGCCAGTTCTGAATTTTTTAGTTCACGGGGGCCCCGTAAAATCGTGGCAGGTTCTTAGCTAATCAGACCATCTACAAAAGAGTGTCAATCGTAAGAAGATCATCGGAATTTCATCGTGCATCGTTTCATCGTGGAAAATTCATCGTTCGCCGTGAGTCATCGGATTCAAGCCGAATTCATCGAAGCGCTGCTACGCCAGGAAGAACCCGCGTTTTCGGTCTAATCCGTGGCTACTGACCTGCCTGTCCTGCGACCTGTACCCGAGTACAGTGAACGCTGTAACCGCGATTTGCGTAATTGTAAGGACTATTGTAAGTCTGTGTGAACGTCGAATAAATCCCCCTTCGGTGAACGTGCAGTTTGGTGTTGCCCGCCAGCGTCCCGGATCCTTTCCCTTTCACCCTCTACCCTTCCCCTCTCCTTAGTCTCCTACCCCTCCCACCCCTAGCACCCGTGACTGGGCCCGGTCGTGGGTATTCGGGGGTTCCGTCCCTTTTACGTAATTATTTTTTAAATTTTCATAATGTAAGTGGTCAGTTTCGGATGTTTTTTAGGTCGCCTTATGTGAAATGTATAAAAAAGTCGGTTTACTTGTAAAACATATTTTTTTCATTATTACATTATTATTATTATAACTAGCGGGCCCGGCGGATGTTGTCCTGCTCTGATAATAAGAAAAACAAAAATAAATTATATACCAAAACTTTCCTCATGAATCTCTCTCTACTGGTGAAAATAGCATGAAAATCCGTTCAGTACTTTCGAGTTTATCGCGAACAGACAGACAGACGCGGCAGAGGACTTTGTTTTATACTATGTAATGATATTGTGTTATGTAGACGTGTTATTAAAAGCAAGCCTAAGAATTATTGTAGTGAAACTTCTTATGGGAAGGCTTTGAAATTCTGATCCGTAACTCCTTTGGGTGACGAAAAGTGGTGGAAATAAACACTGTATTGAAAACACCGGTTTTCGTTCGATCACCGAGTTTAAGCAACGTCGAGCGCGGTTAGTACTTCGATGGGTGACCGCCTGGGAATACCGCGTTTTTTTGTATTTTTTATTTAAATTTTTCCCTATAATACATAAGTTTCACTTCTAACGTGTGTCTCTATGATACAACCCGTATTATTTAATAACATCACAAACATTTATCTACCTACTTATATCGGATGTCGAGTACTAAATACGACATCGAAAAATTCATATACTAAACTCGTCACATCGACAATGTTGGTTAAATAATTGAGAATCCGTCGCCGCGGTACGTGACCGGTGATATGTATACTGTCCTCGAATTTAGCTGCTTCCATTGAATACGTAATGATGATTTGCCTTTGTTTTTATCTTTTTACGTATTTCATTATTCCTCTTTCATATTTCTTGTTATGCTTTTGCGTGCAGTTTTAATCAATTTATTCTTATCATTTGATTGAATATGTAATTGAAACTGTTTTATCAATTCGATCGGTTACGCGTTCAGTTACGTTTTTAATGATTTTGCTGATAGGTTTTCGGATAAATAACCTTGTGAAGTTGATACAGGTGGTTTGAATATTTTTAGTTTAGTTTAGTGGTAGAGCCACCCTGAAGCTATTACTGGATTCAGCATGAATGGGTCGACTCGCCCGGGGTACTACCACCCGACCCACAGAAACACCGACTTGAAGTAACAGTACTTGCATTGTTGCCTTCGTTCGGTCAGTGAGAGCACCGGAGGCCTACCTCCTCTCTCTCCTCCCTTCCTCCCAAACTCAGGCTGGCAACACATTTGCTAGTCCCCTCGTGTTGCTAATGTCTATGGACAGCGGTGATTACTTAAAATCAAGGGACCCGCCTGTTCGTTTGCCTCCTATAATATATATATATATATTTGTAATATTCAAATTTTAGAGAACACTAATAGTATATTAATATTTAGATAATATATTGATATAATAAGATGAAATGATGAAGACGTTGATATTAATTATAAGTTATGTTATTTATATAGGGAGAGGGACTTTGATTAAATATAGTAATGAAGTAATACAAGTCTTTAATATTATTATGTAGTTTCCAATGTGAAAGAGAAAAAAAATAGAATAATATCGTTTTTTGTTTTAAAATATGACAATTAACAGTTTCGACTGTATTTCTTTTTAATAGGAGAATCGTTAACAATTATACTCACTGTTAACGACTTTGTACAAAATGGGTTGTGAAAGCATAAACACTGAGTTTGTTTTGAATACTGGCCCGGTCGTGGGTATTCGGGGGTTCCGTCCCTTTTACGTAATTATTTTTTAAATTTTCATAATGTAAGTGGTCAGTTTCGGATGTTTTTTAGGTCGCCTTATGTGAAATGTATAAAAAAGTCGGTTTACTTGTAAAACATATTTTTTTCATTATTACATTATTATTATTATAACTAGCGGGCCCGGCGGATGTTGTCCTGCTCTGATAATAAGAAAAACAAAAATAAATTATATACCAAAACTTTCCTCATGAATCTCTCTCTACTGGTGAAAATAGCATGAAAATCCGTTCAGTACTTTCGAGTTTATCGCGAACAGACAGACAGACGCGGCAGAGGACTTTGTTTTATACTATGTAATGATATTGTGTTATGTAGACGTGTTATTAAAAGCAAGCCTAAGAATTATTGTAGTGAAACTTCTTATGGGAAGGCTTTGAAATTCTGATCCGTAACTCCTTTGGGTGACGAAAAGTGGTGGAAATAAACACTGTATTGAAAACACCGGTTTTCGTTCGATCACCGAGTTTAAGCAACGTCGAGCGCGGTTAGTACTTCGATGGGTGACCGCCTGGGAATACCGCGTTTTTTTGTATTTTTTATTTAAATTTTTCCCTATAATACATAAGTTTCACTTCTAACGTGTGTCTCTATGATACAACCCGTATTATTTAATAACATCACAAACATTTATCTACCTACTTATATCGGATGTCGAGTACTAAATACGACATCGAAAAATTCATATACTAAACTCGTCACATCGGCAATGTTGGTTAAATAATTGAGAAACCGTCGCCGCGGGACGTGACCGGTAATATACATACTGTCCTCGAATTTAGCTGCTTCCATTGAATACGTAATGATGATTTGCCTTTGTTTTTATCTTTTTACGTATTTCATTATTCCTCTTTCATATTTCTTGTTATGCTTTTGCGTGCAGTTTTAATCAATTTATTCTTATCATTTGATTGAATATGTAATTGAAACTGTTTTATCAATTCGATCGGTTACGCGTTCAGTTACGTTTTTAATGATTTTGCTGATAGGTTTTCGGATAAATAACCTTGTGAAGTTGATACAGGTGGTTTGAATATTTTTAGTTTAGTTTAGTGGTAGAGCCACCCTGAAGCTATTACTGGATTCAGCATGAATGGGTCGACTCGCCCGGGGTACTACCACCCGACCCACAGAAACACCGACTTGAAGTAACAGTACTTGCATTGTTGCCTTCGTTCGGTCAGTGAGAGCACCGGAGGCCTACCTCCTCTCTCTCCTCCCTTCCTCCCAAACTCAGGCTGGCAACACATTTGCTAGTCCCCTCGTGTTGCTAATGTCTATGGACAGCGGTGATTACTTAACATCAAGTGACCCGCCTGTTCGTTTGCCTCCTATAATATATATATATATATTTGTAATATTCAAATTTTAGAGAACACTAATAGTATATTAATATTTAGATAATATATTGATATAATAAGATGAAATGATGAAGACGTTGATATTAATTATAAGTTATGTTATTTATATAGGGAGAGGGACTTTGATTAAATATAGTAATGAAGTAATACAAGTCTTTAATATTATTATGTAGTTTCCAATGTGAAAGAGAAAAAAAATAGAATAATATCGTTTTTTGTTTTAAAATATGACAATTAACAGTTTCGACTGTATTTCTTTTTAATAGGAGAATCGTTAACAATTATACTCACTGTTAACGACTTTGTACAAAATGGGTTGTGAAAGCATAAACACTGAGTTTGTTTTGAATACTGTTTAGATGGAGATATTTTTTTTTTTTTCCGCCGTCCATAGACACGGGAGTCACCAGTGCGTTGCCGGCCTTTTATAGAAGTATACGCTCGTTTCTTAAAAGTTTGCATTTCATAATTGTTTGGAAATACCGCCGCTGGGAGTCGATTCCACAAGGTCGAAGTACGAGGCAGAAACGACCTTGAAAATCTCACCGTGGAAGACCTCCACTCATCCAGGTGGTGTGGATGAAATTACCAGTAGATAAAGTGACTCATGAGGTAGATTTAAGCATATAATTTGTCAAGGCTTTTTTATCATCAGGGCGGGACAACGTCAGCCGGACCTGCTAGTTTTATGATACAATTTAAAGTGGAAGCAGCTGATATTGAGGCGCTCCAGCTCCAGCTCCAGTCCACCGTTCAGTTGATAAATTTCAATTCTTTAACATTTTTTACCATTGAAATTTAAATAAATGTAGTATTAAGTTCTCACATTGTGTAACTAACTAAACGTGGCGGTTACACACGTAATTAAAAAAAATCAGAAAGGATTATCAACGCGCTTTGATACGCTTACATAAAATACATAACTGTTGCGGGGATTTGACTAAACCGCTCGTCATAGGCATTCACAGTTCGTCTCTTCTCGTCGTGTGACCAACCCGCCGCGCCGTCCTCGATCGATCTCTCGTGCCGCACCACATCCCCTACCCGCACTTATATTCAATTCTCGCTTACTTTCTCCGCTCCCAAGAGGTGTAGCGTGGTGATGTTAAATGATTGTAATCTACCTTAATACATTGACTATAAAACGCAGAAATGCTTATACAATTCTTATAATGAAAAGGAATCTCAACAAAAGATAAACTAGAGAAAAAAGTAACTACTGAATGAATTTTTTTGCCCCGATTCCCAATATAAGTATAAGTCGATATTGAAAAAAAGTAGCAGATGCGCGTGTTTTTCTTTATACTGCAGAATGGCTAACGGTAGTTCTAGCCATTTGCATTTTTAAACAAACAAAGATCAGTCTCTAACTTTATAATTTTAGTACTGATTGCGTCAATCTCAGGTTTGTTTCAATGTTATATTTATTTTAGTATCGTAATAAGTATGATTCTTTATAGTGCGTATATATTTCGTAAAAATAATGTTTAGTGTAGATACTTTACATAGAGGATTAACATTATATTGTATATGTATGTATAAATAGGCAGAGATAAAACATTTAAATACATAATTTTCCTCCGTTTCTTAATCATTTTTTTTTGTTATAGTATTTTTACGAGCTTTGTTGTTATCGATAAAAAACTTGGAAATAATTGTTTTTTTCGTACCATCGAAGAGTCAAACTATTTTGTAAGTCTATTTGTGATGTGATTCTTCCTTATGTCTACTACTTAATCCTTACTAATATTATAGATGCGAATGTCTTTTTGTTTATTACGTTTTCACGCGTTTACTACTCATCCAATCATTATGAAATATTGCATAAACGTTGACAGGGGTATAGAAAAGGTACAATACCTTTTATTCAGTGTTCCTTAGGGATAGATAAAATCTATATTCACAAGAGCAAAGCCGCGAAAAAAGCTAGTGTACAATATCTGTATACTAATTAAAAAAAACTTCAATAATATTGAAACTTTAAAAAAAAGGATTATGGCTGAACTTCGACTTCTGGAGGACAACTAGCAACTATGTAGCAGTAGGGTGGAAACGGTATTAATTTGACGATGTATGCATTGTAGAGACAGACAGGTTTCAAGGTGAACGGTTAGTCGGCCAGACTTACGAGTGTACTCGATGACAACGTACCAAAACACAAGGGAAATGAAAGTATTCGTTCAAAGAATTTTACTTATCTGCAAATGAATAGAAGAAGCTCCATCTTTTGTGTGTCGGTCTGTAGGTCATACGAATGTATCTACAACCGTTAACATTTAAATGAGTTCACATATTTAATATAAAATGAGTATTTTACCACAGACACTCGATGTTTCTAATTTAAATGGATTTACTGAATTCGCGGACAAAAGTTTCAAGTTGGTTCTTGTGTCTAGTTTACAAGTCTTGATTACTTGATACTATTTGATTCTTCTAACTTCTCTATATAAATAAAAATGTATGTTAGTATATATTATGTCTGTCTGGTGTCAGTTTCCTATAAGAATTAACTTTAATATTACACAATAATAATTACAACAAATAATAATAACAAATGCGTGCTTAGTCGCGGGGATCACCATCATCATCATCATCACATCAGCTTGTAAGAGACTTATTTCAGGGCCATAGACCATAGCCCGTAGGAAGGTATGGGTATAATCACCCACGCCAACTCACGACGTAATAGCGATTTCAAACTCCAAGGAATCCACAGTTCTATATATATATATTTTTTATGTCATAAGAGGCAAACGAGCAGGATTGGTCACCTGATGTTAAGCGATCACCACCGTCCATAGACACTAACAACACCAGAGGAGTTGCAAGTGTGCTGCCATCCAGTTTTTGTGGGGAATGGGGGGTGTGGAGAGGAGAGAGGAGGAGAGGGGAGGTGGGTCTCGGGCACTCTCACTGACCGAACGAAAGACAACAATGCAAGCACTGTTAGTTCACGTCGGTTTTCTTTGAGAGGGTGGTAGTACCCCGGATGAGCCGACCCATTCATGCTGAAACTAGTAATAGCTTCAGCGTGGCTCTACCAACTACCAATACATAACATTTTCCCCACATACTACAAGAACATTTCTTAGATTAATGATGTTTCCACACGATGGTTTTCTTCACCGTCAGCCGAAAGTGCTACTAATTTAAATATTTGATGTACGCGAATTTCGAAAAATCCATAGGTATACGCCAGGGCTTAACCTACGGACATCGAATTGACATTCCACCGACTAAACCATTCGACCACTACGACTTATGCCCGGTTTTTACGGTACGGTAATTGTAGTTTATCTGTTCAGTAGCGTTATCGGTTCGATAACTTGTTAAATTTCGTTTCTGAACACACGAACGTCAGTAAAATTCAACGGGCCATTTGATAGTTTATCTTATGGATAACTTTGTTGAGACAATAACTATTGGTAGTTTAACGGAGTATCTCAGAAACCGGGCATTAGTCACGGGCATATCTAGTATTATTTAAAGTGATCTTCTTCGTGTATCAAACGAGATTACACATTAAATTCACTTATTTTGGTGAGTTATGCTTATGGTATCTCGGTGCGAAATTCGTTTTTATCTAACTTATGTTCACATTACTGTCAGTTCAGTAGACACTTACAATTTTATCAAGTGAGAGGTGACGTAAGGGTTATAGCCTAAAAATGTCAGGTAGATTTTAACTTTCGACTACAATTTCATCTGATGTTAAGTGACAACCTAGTCTAAAATGGTAAACGTGCTAAACCTTAAGGTGCTTAGAGAGAGATTTTCATTTCGAGACTGGTAGCTAACCATGCGGACTTAGAAGAAACGCTACAACCATGAAAAAGCCCTACAAACAGTTGAAATATTAATTTTAAAACATGTTTACATGCAAAGTAATACGCTATAAGGGTGTTCTGAAAATTGCGTAAATATATGCAGCACTAGCGTCTGTCCGCGAATTCGTCTGCTTTATGTCTGTCTGTATGTCTCTATGTCTGTTCATTATATTCAGAACGGTCAAAAAGGTTGACGAGAGCTGTACTCGAGTTACACACAGGCATTTTTGTCACATCTTTCATTTTACAGAGACGAATAACTGCGACGCGATAACAGTTCAAGAATGATAGATTAGAGTTTTGGAATTGGATAGATTAGATTTCGAAAACTTTGACCCATTGAAAGAAACAGAAATTTTTGTAATTTTTTTTACAGTTTTTTCAGTTTTAACGGCAATTTTTCGATATTTTTAAAATTCCCTTTATGGACACTGCGTGCCCCCACAAAAAAGCCCTGCTGATACATATATCATATTGGTAAATAAGTATAAGCTTCATTAAAAGTTTTATCGCAAACGATTTATGTCCGGTTTCTGAGATACTCGGTTAAAATATCAATAGTTATTGACTTAACAACGTTATCCATAAGATAAACTGTCTAATGGCCTGTTGAGTTTTACTGACATTTATCGTATGATTGTGTGTCCAGAAACGTAATTTGACAAGTTATCGAACCGATAACGCTATTGAACAGATAAACTACAATTAATGTACTTCAGAAACAGGGCATTAGTAGTGCTTAGTGAAGGTATAATGAACATCCATCAACGTTCACAAATTTTTACGCTTGGTTACGTTTACGAACTTGATGTCTTGAGTCATGCTGGTACACATCTCTGCCTTACTAATTCTTATATGTATAATTAGCTTAGTTGGTTTAGCTTAATATGGTTTGCGTTGTTGCATCCAACTACCAAAAGCAATCCAAAAGAGATCCAGCCACTCTGGTACCCTTGATCTTGTTGCTGAACGCCTTAAAAGCGCTGACCCCATTCGTCCGACGAAGCTGTGAACGCCTATCAGGTATCACGTATTAAGTGATCGCACTATGACGTAAACATCGTACCTGGACATGAATGACACAAAGAAATTGTTTGTTTAAAAGTTAAATGTGCTTTATGTCAGCTATTTCTCATGTAATTATTCTTTGTAAATAATTCATATTATTTAAAACTATATCATAAGTTTGTGATGCTTATGCGCATTAATTACATATGATTGTTTTTTTAAAGCTAATTAGTAAGTAATTAAGAGTTTTTAATTGTTGATTTATAAATATATTCGTAATTATTCATTTTAGTACATAAATATTCGGTGTCATTCATAAACTTTATTCACATATTATTTTCTAAAATTGGAGTAAACCATGAACTATTGAACCACTACTGAAGGTACCCGTACATAACTTATTTGTGTGATGAGCATTATTGTCAGTTATGTGTCTAGTTGCAAAATATGTTATGTGTTTTAAGTATATCAACTGTTTTCATACCATAATACAGATAAATAATACTTTGGGATTAAATGATCATGCGCGACTTTGTGTCCCTATTATCTATACTAATATTATAAAGAGGTAAAGTTTGTGACGTTGTGACGTTGTAGATATGCATTTTTGTTCTTACAACCCTTTTGTTCTTACCGTTAAGTAAAACGATTGGTTTTACTTGGACCGGGCTAAATGGTGTCGTCTAATTAACGAAGGCCAATCAAAGCACGACAAGACCTGGTTTCGGCAATTGGGAGAAAAACGCATGAGGCGCCACGAGCAGGCCTCCTACCCCCGTCCACCTGGGGTACAGATGTACATACTTGCCGAATTTGCGGCCGAGTGATTCGTTCCCGGATCGGTCTTGTCAGCCATTTACGAAAGTGCCGCCAGAATGCTACTTAAATCATCTGTTACAGATGAAAAGGCCTACGATGATGATGACGTTGTAAGGGGTAATTTCAGGAACTACTGAACCGATTTTGAAACTTCTTTTACCAATAGAAAGCCACGTTATTTGTGAGTGTTATAGGTTATATATCATCACGCTAAGACCACTAGGAGCGGAGCAACAATGAAAAATGTTTTAATATCGGGGTATTTTTTCTTTTGAGAGTTTCCGCTGCGTCTTAGCCTAATATAACTATTCCACGCGTGCGAAGTCACGGGCAGAAGCTATTAACTAATTATATTATTCTATACTAATATTATAAAGAGGTAAAGTTTGTGAGGTAGTAGGGGGTAATATCTGGGGAGTCGGAGAAACAATGGTCGAACGAAAACGTTTCTTACGAACGATGAGAGATATATATATATGGTTGAGTTCTAGAAAAAAGTTGTAGCTTGATAATGCCTATTACCGCCCAACGAAGTGGGCACGGGTCGGCTAGTTACTTATATTTTTATATCTTTTGCACATATTCAAAAACAAGCGTTTTTTTTTTATTCTTATACATTTTATAATGCCATATATGATATATATCTTTAAGTAAACCTCAGTCATGAATATTGTGACCATCCAAAGGTATTATTTCTTAATTGAATCATATCTGGGGTAAGCAATTTTATAGAACTTTGCGTATATAGAGGCCTAGTCAATATTTTTGACCGCTCTGAATAAAGCCCTAACTCTGGCTTGGGGGTCATTCAAGTATTACGTAAGCACTGATGGGGGAGGAGGGGTTCCTAAGTTGCTTATTTTTGATGATATACGGGTTTGGGGGGTCTGGATGGTGATTACGTCAGCAATATTTATTTACTGAATTAGAACAGATTTGAATATACCTATATAAATGTTTACGTAATTGTGGGGGGACGGTTAAGAACATTGCTTACTTTTGCTGACCAGGGGAAGGCGCGGCCAGTAATCACAAAAATTCTGCTTACGTAATACTTAATGACGATTATTACATTTTCTATTCTAAGTAGTAGAGAATATATTCGTCGTACTTGTAAAGTCCATAAACAACGTTCCAAAAATATTTATGTCATATCCGCTTACTATTACATATTACTTACTACTAGTGGGCGCCCAGTGGTCGACATTCGACCATAGTTCATTGATTTTTTAAAGTTTGAACTTTATTAGGGTTATTTTGTCAACTTACTTCTATAACCAAAGGTTTTTATCATGGTTACTCAGTTATTATAATAATAGTTGTATGTTATAATATCATTGTTGAATGTAGAATGAACAAGGGTAATTGGAACGTAAGAGTAGAATAATATATACAGTCGAGCATAGTAACCTCTTTCACAACTTTTTTTGAAGTCCTTTATTGACAGATGTCAAAATGTCTTTTGTATTTACATGTGTGTATATGTTGTGTAAAATTGAAGCATTTAATGTACATCTAATGCATTTTATATAAAATAAATAGCTTTCTGCACTTCTCCTCCATATAAACTTTAACTATGCCAAGTTTCACGTTCATCCGTTCACGCAATTCCTTTAAAAAGGGGTACAAAGTTTGGGCTTCATATATTAATATATATGATTACTTATTAATGTTGTATATAAACGTCCAACCGTGTAAGCGTCATTGATGGACATGCCAATTGACATTAAAACGAAACATACTTTCAAATAATAGTAATAAGTGCGTGTTTATTCACGGGTACTGCCGGTACAATGTTTTAGATTACCTGTAATAAAACTACCATATTTCCAGTATCGCTTCTCTAATCAAAAAAAGATTTAGCTAATAATTCGCGTTTGCTGAGTTTAAAGAAAGGATATTAACATTGCGAGAAGAATACGTCCATTTCAACAGCCACTTCAATACGATCAAAGTACGAGTTTAGACGACTGTTCTCTTTTTGAAGTTATCCTTCTTTTGGCGCGTTAGGGAAAAATGATGAGAGTAAATTTTTACGATGCACGCGCACACCGTCATGTAAAACCGACACTCTGAAATTATTACGATGTGCGCACACACCGTCACGAAAAACTGACACCCTGAAGTTAGCTATAGTCAACTTTTTCTATTGTTAGTGTCGTTTTTTTCTACAAACGTACAATAAGCGAAAGATAAAATTTTTGAAAAGATATATTTTTGGGTATAAATACACACACTTTATTATTTAAACGTGTGAATAACTTTATCTCCAAAGATAGATTGTTAATAAAGTGAAATAAAATATAATAAGTTAATGTTACAATAAAAAGTAATTATCTTGTTTACTTTAGTTTATTTAAAAGAAATGTGGCTACTTTTTCGGTAACATTGCGACTTCATTCAGTGTTATGCCAATTATCGTGTGCGTTATATTGCTACTCCGTCCGCATGGAAATCAATCTTATAACATATTTCATAAGAAAGTTAATTAACAACGAATCCTTTTTAATGCTTATTTAAACGTATTTATGTTACAAATGATGGTATTTTCTACGCCGAGCAAATAGTGATATAATTACACTGCTTATCCCTAATTTTAAAACTGACGTAAAGCGCTTTATTTATTTTTAAGATAAAAACTTAACTTGAACGTGTAAACATGTTCAAACTTAAACGCATTTCCCCACAAAATTGATTTATTGAGCTACTTCTTTTTTATTAAAGGTGCGCTATGATTTAAGGCTTTCTGTTATTAGCTCTGGTGTAAAGTGATAATTAATAGGCAATAGGCTCGTTTACTTAGCTTGACAGTTCTTTTTAAAAAAATGTTCTGATATTCTGATAATCTATAACATAGAAATTTTTTGTTATATTATCTATACTAGCGGGACCGGCGAACGTTGTCCTGCTCTGATAATTTATAAATATAGACAAATTTTATACCTAAACCTTCCCCGTGAATCGCTCTATTTACTGGTGAAGGTCACATGAAAATCCTTTCAGTAGTTTTTGAGTTTATCGCGAACAGACAGACAGACGCGGTAGTGGACTTTGTTTTATACTATGTAATGATGATATATGTAAGCCTAAGTTGTTTGGTAATAAATCATTATTTTTATTTACCGTGTTTTAAGCTTATCCCTAATTTTAAAACTGACGTAAAGCGCTTTATTTATTTTGTAAAATAAAAACTTAACTCGAACGTGTAAACATGGTTAAACTTTAAACGCATTTCCCCACAAAATTGATTTATTGAGCTACTTCTTTTTTATTAAAGGTGCGCTATGATTTAAGGCTTTCTGTTATTAGCTCTGGTGTAAAGTGATAATTAATAGGTAATTGCTCATTTACTTACTTACTTATCATCACGGTTCTTTTTTTTTAATGTTCTAATTTTCTGATAATTTATAACATATTAATAGGCAATAGGCTCGTTTACTTAACATGACAGTTCTTTTTAAAAAATGTTCTGATATTCTGATAATGTATATAACATAGAAATGTTTTGTTTATCAATACTAGCAGGCCCGGCGAACGTTGTCCTGCCCTGATAATTTAAAAAAATATAGACAAATAAATATATACCTAAACCTTCCCCGCTATTTACTGGTGAAGGTCACATGAAAATCCTTTCAGTAGTTTTTGAGTTTATCGCGAACAGACAGACAGACGCGGTAGTGGACTTTGTTTTATACTATGTAATGATGATATATGTAAGCCTAAGTTGTTTGGTAATAAATCATTATTTTTATTTACCGTGTTTTAATTAATCTAAATACCTACGTGTTGCTTAAGGTTTTTTTATTTTCATATTTTATCGGTCATTGTTTATTTTCAGACTGTAGGTCATATATTGCTAGAACTAGGCTTATGGTGATGTCATTTTAATAGAGGTCACTGTTCTAAGAAATCCTTTTAAGAATATTCCGATATAGAATGTTAAATATTCGCTACGTTCGACATTTATTTATGTTAAAATATAATACAAATTTAGTGATTTGAAAATATGTTGTACTAGGAAATCAGTACTGTGGTGGTAACTGTGGTGTTCCTTGAATTAATTCGTATTTATTACATTTTTAAATTGTGTAAATTAAGTAGTATGGCAGAAGACGGCTTGGCTTACATTTGGATTGGAGGTATATATATATATTTAAAATGATTTTTTTTATCAGAATCTAAAGTTTAGGCTGCAATTAATACGATAGAATAGTATATTTTTATTATATCCATTTCA
Organism: Antheraea pernyi; assembly: GCA_015888305.1. Taxonomy (NCBI): domain Eukaryota; kingdom Metazoa; phylum Arthropoda; class Insecta; order Lepidoptera; family Saturniidae; genus Antheraea; species Antheraea pernyi. The sequence goes on along the minus strand of MU160805.1, from coordinate 11,174 downwards.
AATTTAACTGATGTACTTATGTTAAGAAAGTCACCTGTTGAACTATTTCGGTGTTATTACAAAAAAAGTTAAATACTTGGTTTAAAAAGGTTTGGAATTAAATGCACCGCGCTCGCCCGAGGCAAGTTCGCGTTATCCTTTTTCGCAAGACTAACCTAACGTAAGTAAAGCGAGACAAAAGAGCAAGATGGCGAACATTCAGCGACCGCGGTGCATTTAATTCGAACCTTTTTTTAAAGTAAGTATTCAATACGTATTTAACTTTTTTGTAATAACACCGTTTAGGTTTAATTATTTTAACTACACTCTTTAAACTTTTCGGATTCTGAAATGAAAAAAAATCATTAAAAGGCACTTTATGCAATCTAGGTCCCGAGAAGGCTTTTATGGAAGTCAAAATTCTACTTTAGTCCATGTACTAAGTTTAAATTTTACTTTCTATTATATATTGTTTCGCGTTACTATATAACTAGATTACGTTCACTAAAGTTTATGTTACTATTATAGAACAAACAGATGTCTATATAATTTATGTTCTCTGTTATTGTATTGTATGTAAATGTATGTGCTTTGATATTGTTAAAGGAGGCGGCCTTAACAGCGGCGTAGTCCTTCAGCGATTTCCTGAGACCAACTGGGACGATACACCATTCCACGAGGGTATAGGATGGGTAAGTATAGTTTATTTAATTTATGTAATTTAATTGATGACCAATGACGAGAAAGAAGGTTTTATTTATTGAAGAAAGGACGTCACCGTACCAACTTACTATCACAAAAGACGGTATCCGGATACATAATCACACAACGCATTGAAACGTCACTGTAATCAATTTTAGAATAAGTTTTGTGGTGTGCTTATCATACCTAGGTGAAGATGTTTTCCGAGTCCCAACAGAACCGGAGATAGGGTGTAAGGGATAACATCAAAAGACTTGAGATATCCAAGCCAACCTCACCTGCACGTGGTGCACCATGCTGAATAACGAACGAGGCAATGGCGAAAGCGTGGTGGTATGATTTTATAGCCTGACTGGGTCGCAATCACCATGTATATGGTGAAAAAGCCCGTCATAGTGATTCGCTTCTGCGAGTCGCGTTTCGGGATCGGCCTGTGCATATCCAGCTTTTTGCAGGCCGGCATGACAGCGGCGACCGGCGATGGATAGTGTGTCACTCGGTGGTCGCTATTGTTTTTGGACTGTACTGTGCTTACCATCAGGCATAATGCAATAATTTTGCCGTGCTAGTATAATAAAAAACAAAAAAAAAGATAGTGTTGTATTGTTTTTGGACTGTACTGTGCTTACCATCAGGCATAATGCAGTAATTTTGCCGTGCTAGTATAATAAAAACAAAAAAAAATGATACAGTGTTGAATTCTTTATAATGAATTTCAAGAGACCGAGCATTTTTTTCGTTATAAAGAATTATCGTTATACCGAGGGAAGAGAACAAATAAATGGTTTTGTGGTAATCCAACCAAATAGAACTAATTTCTACGTTATAACGAACGACGTTATAATTAGTTTACACTGTACTTGGCAAATAAATGAAATGGTACAAATTGTGCGCTCTTCTTACAGTTTTGTCAACCACAAGGATGGGCTCTTTCCACGGAGCGGTCGGAACCGAGGTTCTATGTGTCCGTATTGACGGACGTGGACGCGAACCGACACTACTGCGCTTGCCTCTGTTTCAACGAGACAATCGCTATCACCCCGACCAAACCTGCCGACGAGGTAATAATATTCATTGAAATAATTCTATAGGTTTATTTTTTCTTGATACCAAGTTACTATGTGCTGAAAGTTTGGATGTGACAACAAAATTTTAACAAAAACTAAATCCAACTCAAAAAAGGAATCTTAGACTTAAGGAAGTTAACCTAGTCTTGGATTTTCATGAACTTACCAATATGTCAATCACTATACATTTCATATTCGATTTTGAGGAATACCCTGTTGTATCAGCAAAATACAAAATCTAATGATCAAATTCAAATGGGAGCAACTTGATCCCACTTTTCAATAAAAAAAAAACAATTTGCGAAACGAGACCAACCAAAAGACAGGCATTTTGATGGGTACGGAAGTGATCTAGTTGGCGAAAGACACGTCAATGGCAATGACACCAATAGTTGCGCCTCATAGTTAACAATATACCATGAAATATTCAGAGTCTGAGAAAAATGGCAAGATAAAATTGTTAGTTTTAATAAGGGAAAAAAATTAGAATAGTTCTTGTCCTAACTAACCGCAAAAACTTTTCCCTAACAAGAATAATTCGACAAAAACATTCGACTGCGTGGATGTTTACCTAATTCGTTAGAATTAATGTTTACAAGGTGTGACGGGTATTTTTAAACCTTGATATTTTTGCTCATTTTTAACCTATTTCATTGCGATATCTATTCTATTCAAATGACATTCAAACTGACATGGCCTTCTGTATGCTTCCGTTTTTTATGAATCACGATGTCAAAGTTCCAGTCATTGTTGTTAAGGGCATTTGTTAGTATATGATATACACAAAAGATAAACATGATATCTGAAGGTTTTATCAGTGTGGTGCAGAAATGATACTTTTATAATATTGTTTATGCAATACTAGCCGTCCGCTTTGGCTTCGCACGGGTGCCCTAACGTAGAAAATTCAAATATTCCGTTTATAATGCGATCATGTATTTTAATAAAATGGCAACTGAATATCAGTCTATCTGTAGGTGGTAGAGCCACGTTGAAGCTATTACTGGTTTCAGCATAAATGGGTCGGCTCGTCCGGCGTAGTACCACCCTCTCATAGAAAACCGACGTGAAGTAACAGTGCTTGCATTGTTGCGTTTCGTTCGGTCAGTGAGAGCGCCGGATAACCCACTTCCCCTCCCCCTCTCTCCAAACACAGGCTGGCAACGCAATTGCAACTCCCCTGATGTCGCTAGTGTCTATGGGCGGCGGTTATCACTTACTATTATCAGGTGACTCGCCTGTTCGTTTGCCTCCTATAGTATAAAAAAGGAAATTCTGTTAATATTTTTCAAGATACCAGAGATAATTGTATATGAAGATTTTATAACACAAAATTTTTCACTTTTCGCTTTGAATGTTTTTTCAAACATTTTCCTTCGTACATACCTATCCTGTTGGACTATTACGAATACAATATAATAGGTGTATCTGATCTGAAGTGTGGGCGGTTAAATTCTTTCAGTAATCGATTTGTATTTATATAGATTTTAGGATGATATATTTTCATTTGAGTATGTGTTACTTTTACCTAGAGTGAATAAAATTTGATTATACATTGATGTATTGTTACTTTTACCTAGAGTGAATAAAATTTGATTATACATTGAGGTATTTACAAAGGCTTTGGTTCTTATTGTTTTCATAATAATCCAAAGTTTGAGTGAGATCCCAAAAGAAATGCTTTCTTGCTTATCTTAATACATTGTAGAGCGAACTCAAGGGACATCTTTGTGCGTTATTGTTTTCTCTATAAAGGGTTTCTTTACAACATATATCTTTTACCTCTTATTTATTGAACAAACTTCTTCGTCAACAGATAATGCTTTTCTTTTGTTCGACATGTTAATAGTTTCAAAATTAGTGTACATAGGTTTCTAGTATATTTAATAACTGAGACCAAAACTTCCTAAAGATCTGTGATCGTCATCAGACGTGTTCTTAATGTTTGTCTTCTTCAAGTTTACGACCTTAGGTGGTTTTTTTAGAATTTCAGAATCTCAAAGTTCTCGTCGGTACCTTTTATCAATTGATAACATGCATACCTAATAATAATGTACTGTCCTGTAATGTACATATTGTAAATATTTACTGACGTCTAAGTTATTAATGTATTTCTTTTTAGAGAAAGGCTATTTGCTCAAAAAGTGTGTAGTAAATTATCGGTTTTAAGATCACATTGAAGTAAATGAATTAATTTATACTAGTGATCGCCTGGTCGTCGAAATTCGACCATAACTCATTTTGACATTTAATAAGACCAAAGAGAATAATCATTATTTCATTGGTATCATGAATTTACTGAAGGTATATTATCTATCAGTTATAAATAATGTATATTATGAATTTACATATTATGTATTATAAAATTAACCTAAAATATCACCAGTTAATTTCAAACGGCATGTAAGGTATGTAACATAAGTCGTGTTAAAAATATTGAATGTAGCATGAAAAAAGGCATTTTAAACGTAAGAGTAAAATGAAGAATGGCGAAACGTCTTTTTCATTTACATGTGTGTATGTGTTGTGTGTCGTTCATGGAGTAGTGTGAGTAACGTATATTTTAATTAATTATATGTGTATTAATGCATTTATTATTAAAAAAAAATAGCTTTGTACACTCCTCCTCCATACAAACTTTAACTATACCGAATTTCATATTCAGCCATTCGCGCAATTCCTTTAAAAGGGGGTACAAAGTTTTGGTATCACGTATTAATATATAGATATATTAACATTATGAAGAGTTTTTACTGTATTTGCTAAATTTCATTTCAATTATATAAATATGAATGAATTGTTTTTTATATTATTAATTCCAATCGTTTCTCATGAATCACCTATTGTATAAACCGTCTAAATTCGAAAGCATTGTGCCTCAAGGTATTCTGTGTGGACATCGTCAACCCCTAATTGTTAATTTGGTTGAAAAGTTTATTTTTAGATACAAAGCCGATATACGGTTCAATAAATATTGACCTATAAAGCTCGCGCAGTTAGGCGCATAGTTTTTACTAGAAAAGAAAAATATATATGTTTTTGACGATTATGATTCATGACAATTGAAAACAATTGATATTAATAGATATAGATAATAAGATAATACATGTTTAATAAAGGAATAATATATAAATATATTGAATGTATTGAGTTTTAAGAAAAAATAAAATGACTTCAACAAAATCTACTCTAAAAAAATCTACCACAATGCCCTTGACCATAATTAAGTATTAGCTAATCTTCAATTATCATAAACATAGAGTTGGCCAGGCCTTTTTTGTGGGGGCACGTGGGGCCACTCAGTGCCCTTAAAGGGTATTTCGAAAATATCGAATAATTGCCATAAAAACAGAAGAAAAATTAAAGAGATTGAAAAAAAGTCAATGTTGGTAAGCAGCCTAAAACTAAATTAATACTTCGTGATTTTTGTTGGTTTTTGTACTGAAAAATTTTCAACAGTATCTTGCCATTATATGCCACAAGAACCCAAAATAACAAGGTCTACATTTTTGCACTTTTTGAGATACAAAATATGATAGATACCTTTCGAAAATAAGCGTGTCCCCAAAAAAGAAGTGACAAAAAAAGCCTCGGTTTAGGTAACATAAACATTGATAGCAATACCTCAATCACTATACATTCTTAATTCGACTTTGAGGAGTTTACGGCTTATTTATGAAATCTAAGGTCCGATGCCAATAAAATGGTATATCCATCTATACTGATATTATAAAGAGGTAAAGTTTGTGGATTTGTAAGTTTGTGACGTTATAGGGGGTAAGCAGGAACTACTGGTTCGATTTGAAAAAATTTTTCAGACTTATATAGCTCATTTGCCGAGAAAGGTTATAGTCTATATATCATCACGCTAAGAC
>MU160804.1:28847-45212 GCA_015888305.1 Antheraea pernyi | reverse complement strand
TTGGGTCGCCTCCATCCGTTGCTTTGTCATAGGAGTAAGATGTCCCTCAGACACAAGCTCACTTTGTATAAGACGAGTATCCGCCCCGTGATGACATATAGCAGTCCCGTTTTTGCGCATAAGTCGAAGGATAATAGGAGCGGAGCAACAATGAAAAATGTTTTAGCGTCTTAGCCCAAAATAACTATTCCACGCGTATGAAGTCGCGGGCAGAAGCTGTTAACTATTTATATTATCTATACTACTATTATAAAGAGTTAAAGTTTGTGAGGTTGTAGGGGGTAATATCTGGGGAGTCGGAGAAAAAATGGTCGAACGAAAACGTTTCTTACGAACGCTGCCTTAACGATGTGAGATATATGATTGAGTTCTAGAGAAAAGTTGTAGCTTGATAATGCGTATTACCGCCCAACGAAGTGGGCACGGGTCTGCTAGTAATAAATAAAGACGCTTTAACCCCAATCAGCCGATTCAGCAACATACTGCCGAACACGATATGTAGGCGGACGTTATGTTAGTACCTACATAACTCTCTGTATATATTTTTTGTTATATAATTAATAGTGCTTATGTAATGTGTGTAATTTATAATCAGCTTGTTTCATACAGTGATTTATACATACTCCATCGATGTCCTGTATTTTTGTGCAGAGGAAAAAGTGAAACATCCTTTAAAACTGTTCACCTATACCCTAACTAAATTAATATTAACGTGATTACAGAAAGTGGCTAAAATTGAACAATAATTGTTACTCAAGTGTGTGTGAGTGTGTGAAAACTCAACCTAATCCAGTGTTCCTTCTATGACGGTTGTACGACATAGCTTTCGACGTGAATACGACTTTAAATTTGTTACCACACAGGGGTAATCCAAAAACCTAATGATAACAAAATCGGGGGCTACAGTTTGGCCTAGTTTCGAATCAATTCTCAGCATCTAAAATTAAATTATACCATTGAATAGCTAAAGGATCAAAGCATTCATTACGCTAAGTCAGGACTGTAACACATCGCACGCGGTGTAGGGGAACGCGTCGCCATTTTGGGGTAATTCTGCTGCGTTTTTAGATTTCCATTTAGTATAACTTTTGACTGAGTGAAACTACCACGTTTTTAGAAATTTCAATCGACAACTCTTGTCAAAGTCTATCGATTATATATAAAATACTAGCTGTTACCCCCGGCTCCGCACGCGCTTTTCAAAAATGTATTAAAGAAATGTAAAATTGTAAGTGGGTGTGTTATCATTTATTCCAAGACAACTGCAACATTTTTTTTTTCAATAAAATCTAATAAGTACAGACACGTAAGATCTACATTGTTATTCTATGTTTAAATTAAAACTACACCTTGTCTTCTTTGCTAGGGACTAGCCGTGATGTTATCGCTTTCTGAAAATGTGCCTCTTTTCTGTAGGCTTACGTTTCAAAAATGTTTACTCGTCTCTTACAAGGAAGTTGATAGATATTGTTTCGTGTCTATGCTAAACACTTTATGAAAGAGCTGCAAGTAAGCAGCAATTTACCGACGAATACAGTATCCGATCGCGTTACCATCGAGCGAAAATCATAATAATTATCTCACATTTAATTTTACTACCCAAACATTTTTGGCAATGGCAACACTGATCTACCTGTCAATCGCAGCTTAAAAGAATTGTGTCCAGTGGCTTTTTCTATTTTTTTTTTGGCAATCAATCTTCTAGTCGATTATTACTGCCATTGCCACTGAACTAACAAGATGGTGGCCGTCTTGTTAGAACTTTTCAGGAAGTTTTTATGGTAGATCAGAATATATACTCCTATCCACTTGTGCACAGTAACGAAACTATATTACGGAAAACACCACCAATATTACACAATATAGAGCCAGATAACACAAGATAATGAATAAAATATAAAAACCACTACATAAAATTCCAAGATCCCGGCAAAGACTCCATCCAGTGGTGTTAATAAATTCTAATGCCACGTGAACAGGCAATGGCATAGCATAAGGTAGAGAGACGCGACAAGTAAATGCCCGATCATGATGGGAAATCCGATCCTGAAGAACTCCACGAAGGTGAACTTATATCCGTGCTGTTCGGCTACTCCTGCGCATACAACGTTTGCACTGGCACCGATCAGAGTGCCGTTACCTGTTTTATGATTAAAAAATAAATAAAAAGCCGTAGATGCGTTACCTACATGATATTTTGATAAAACAAATGGCACGACAAGGCACACATACGTAAAGTAATATTGTAACGCCATTTTAGACTACACTGTCTTAGACTAAATGTGGAAGGCGCTTATGAACATCAAAACTACCACCGGTTCGGAAAACAACCCAGTCATCGAGAAGAACCGGCAAGATACTCGATCTGGTACTTCTTTTATATATATATATTTCAAATACATTATACGTTACAATACCGTTTTTAGTGGATGCACAGAGAGGAGGCAATTCCAGACATCACCATCCTTCACATATTGATACAATCGATAGTAGCCTTTCGAAACAAAAACCTGCTTGACACGGCACTTAAATTTACAGTCCGGCAAATCGGTACTATGTTTTGGGACTTTATTGTAAAACCTAACACTATTATCTAAGACACTATTACCGGTTTTGCTAAGTCTGAAACATGGGACGACCAGTTTGTTACAGTTTCTAGTATTTAGATCATGTCGGTCCTTTGCAAAGGTGAGATGGCATAATGTCAATATCGTTGGTGAAAAAGGAATAGTTATATGTTGCTTAGATACGGGCGCATTGACGGGGCAGCCGTCAAAAATGAGCTAGTTAGCCAAGTTTTAACACGGTGCTGTCGAAAGGCTTATGACATATCTACAGCTACAGGTGTAACCCAGTTTCTGATTAATTCTGTTTCGTGAATATGCTAAGATTAGGGTACAATGGGACTGACATATTCTATGTCGTAAAGCTTTTAATAAATTCGTCTGGCTAACTACTACCCTGGAGATGAAAATCTGTCGAAAAACACCTGTTGGTGGGTTCCGGCTCCAGCTCCAGCTTCCTCTAGGTTTAACGTGTTTACTATCTTAGACCACATTCAATTAACTTCAGGTCGAAACTTTTTCTAATAAAGAAATATAAAATTGTGAGTAGGTGTACATTATAGAGATGCTATTTCAAAAACATATGTTAGTATGATATGCGTGCCATCCACTGTACTATTATCGATTTTGAAATAGTCTTCATTGGTGCTCCGTTCCTATTGGTCTTAGCGTGATGATATATAAGCCTATAGCCTTCCTCGATAAATGAGCTATCTAACGCTTAAAGAATGTTCCAGTACCAGTAATTCCTGAGATAAGTGCGTTCTAGCAAAAAGCTTCAGCTTTACAATGTCAGTATAGAAGTATTAATTTCTGCAATCAATTGCTAGATATTACAATCATTACCTCCCAAACAAGCACCGAACGACAGAGCCCAGATTAGCGGCGCCATAGGGAGGTTCACATTCGGGTTGGTACCGAGCGATGTAACAATTCGCACCATCATAGTTGTCAACGGTATGTTATCCACAAAGGCCGATGTTACTCCGGACACCTGGAATCATAGAACACTAGGATATTAGATAATCACTACCACTAACGAAATGCATAGGCCAGGGGTGGCCAAGCTCCTTAATAGTCCGAGTCATTTTTCAAAATGCCTAATCAAAATAAAAATTTCATCAAGATAAAGTTTACTTTTACAGCATATTAATTGATGAAGTTGGTTAGGAGATAATACGAAATAAAAACTATAAACCGGTAAAATTATTGTGTTGTCGCTACCGCTGGCCGTGCGAGAATAGTAGGCGGAGTGCGGAGGTGAGTGACGCAGGAGCAGCCAGGGAAGACTGGGAAGACATTTTTCGTGTCTTACAATTCTATTTAGTGTCTTAGACACATGCATTTTTTTTTAAACAAAACTACTCACCCATAACATTAGAAGTAACGCTACCGCGAGTCGAGCGCTTTCATCCACTTTCATTATAATCGATTCCGTCAGTCCTCCGATGAACTCGATCAAGCCCAGTTTTGACAGAGCCTAGAGAAAGCCCCAACAAATTAAATTGAAACATACTGTTAAAGTTTATGTTAAACATTTTGAGGCAGTCTCAAGAACGCCGACAGAAGTAAAAATTCTAAACAATGGAATAACTGTGTTCTTTTATAATTTTTATATCAAGCATAGTCTAACGTATTTTAACTTCATAATTTGTAATTAGAAAATATTAATTAGTATAAATCTTGTTTGCACATATATTGACACTCCGACTAATAATTATGTACACTACTAGCGGCCCCGGCAGACGTTGTCCTGCATGGATAATAAAAAAAATCCTAAAAGTCAACCGTAGCGCCACCTACCCAGTCAAACTATGAATCTAAACCGTTCTCGGATCAACTGGAACACGCACACAAAATTTCATCAAATTCGGTCCAGCCGTTTAGGAGGAGTTCAGTGATATACTACGCGTCACTAGTCTGACGCAAGCGCAATACATCACGAGTATGTCAAATATTTCCCCTACCAAATATCGCTCAACGTTGCTAAAGAAGTTATGACTTTAATAACCTCAAAATTATATCTTTTATATTCTTTATCTATACACATATAATAAAAGGCTACGGGAAGAAATCTGTACATTTAATACTTTAAAGAAAAAAACTCTGGTGGGGCTTAGAATCAATGAAAAATTGAAAAAAGTGCCATCTGTATTTTGGTGTAGTAAGCAGTCTCCAAACTATCTTCGGTCGCAACATTTGACTAGTAGTCACCAACATATTTACCCCTGATTTCTTAAAAACCCAGATCTGAAAATTGCGAATCATGATTTTAAATGCTTAACGATTTTTTTTGAAATTATAATGTTGTCCAAGTTTTTAAACGTATGCTGCCAACATTTTGTTGACGAGTGCCTCATAAGATGTACATTCGTTTGCATGAAGCATAAACCCTTATGGTTTTGGTACTTACTTGTCGATTTGCAATATAGGACACTGAACGTGGAAATAGAAATATATCACGACTTACTTCCATGAGGACGAAGAGTGCAGCAAAGAATAGTAAAGTGGACCACTCGACTCGGTGTAGTATCGGTTCTAAATCTTCCCTATCAGCCAAGGTTAGAAGAAGCAGAGCTCCGAGTAATGCTGTCCATCCTAGTGACACTCGATCTGTACAAGATATTCCAATTTTACCTATTTTATTAGAGTACTAACTGCACGCTCCGGTTTCACACGGATATACTAATCATCGTAGATCGTAGATAGAAGTCGTGATGTTTAGCGGTTTGACTGGTGGAACATCAATCGGATGCCAGGAGGTCTCGAATCCCTGCATGTACCAACGAACTTTTCGGAATTCGCGTACATTTAAAAATTTTATAGGTCGTAGAGCCACGCTGAAGCTATTACTGGTTTCAGCATGAATGGGCCGGCTCGACCGGGGTACTCCCTCCCGACACACAGAACACCGTTGCGTTCGGTCAGTGAGAGCACCGGGTGACCACCTCCTCACTTCCTCCCCCAAACACAGGCTGGAAACGCACTGGCGACTCCCCCGGTGTTGCTAGTGTCTATGGACGGTGGTGATCACTTACCATCAGCCCGCCTGTTCGTTTGCCCCCTATAATATATAAAAAAATAAAATAAAATTGTTAACACTATTGGCTGACAGTGAAGGAAAAAATCTTGAGGAAACCTGAACCTGAAAAATGTTCTTGTAGTACTACTGTATGTGATAATAATATGGAACTGTGGATTTCTCGGAGTTTGAAATCGCCAATATGTCATGGGCTGGCGTGAGGTGATATGCCCATACCTTCTTTCGGAAAGAGGTCTATGGTACTGCAGTGGGTCTCTTACAGGCTGGTGATAATACTAATATAGATAATGAAACGGCGTTACAATACAACCATATAATAAAATGACAACCGCACGTCAGTCTATCAATTCTGACAATATTTTTGAATATATCTCTTCTCTCTATATAGCTGTTTGTAGCACCATGCACAATTCGTCAAATTAAATGTGATATTAAAAAGCGGGCGTATTTATCTATCTTTTATTTATATATGACTAGCGGGCCCGGTAGACGTTGTCCCGCCCTAATTATAAAAAAATCCTTGACAAATTAAATACCAACATGTGCCCCATGAATCACTTTATCTACTGGCGAAAACCGTATGAAAATCCGTTCAGTAGTTTTTGAGTTTATCGCGAACAGACAGACAGACAGACGCGGTAGGGGACTTTGTTTTATACTATGTAATGATACACCCAAAAGTATTTTTTTTACTACCGTTAATACTTTATTTGTAAGTTATAGACATTTGATACATAAACATTTCGTGTTTGAGGCACTAAGCATTTAAGGGTTATATATGAATAAAGATTGAGTATTTGTATTTTTGGCGGAATGTTGGTATGTCATGTAGTGGCTTTTATATTGTATTCACAATCTTGTGTTATTTGACTCTATATTCGGTAATTTTGTTGGCGTTGTACGTGATAATTCAGTTATTTATTAGGAAAACTAACAGCTATAATGTACAATATATATTTATTAGAATAGAAAACATCAAGCCATTTATAAGTCTTCGCCGATATAAAATAGAATATAATCACTTGCATTATATGGTATTAGGTAAACATTATAATAAAGGAAGAAATTCAAGAATATTAATATTCTATTACTATTTGCAATCGCCATCATTAAAGAACGTCCTTGTTAAAAACGTTGTCGCTTTATTTACAGTACTATTAAATAGGTCAAAATCACCTATCTCGCTCATAGTGTTGAAGGAGTGACTAGCTCGCCATAAATATGAATTCTGCCGGTAATTTGTGGAAACAGTGGGCAGCGAAAGAGTTATTGTGCATAAGTGAAATGGATGGAATATAATACCGCGGAACGTGAATTCTGAGATGCGACAAAAACTCCATAGAACGTTCTAATCTTGTTAGAAACTTGAAAATTATAAAATGCACTTGTAATATACCTGCTGCTCGGTAATAGCAGTTACAATCTAGAAGATTGGTTGCCAAGATTAAAACTAAAGAAAATGACAAAACTTACTAAATTCGGGTATCGAGTGTAGAAAGAAGACCGCAACAACGAAACCCGTTGCGACGGACGCTTTGATGAGAAGGCTCTTGTCACGTATTTTGTACTGTAACATATAGATGGCAGCACAACCATTAATTTTCTATTACTGTAACCCAATGATATCATAAGTATACAGATATGTTGTAAGCACTTCGACTATGCGTATCTGGGGGTAAATTTCGCTCCCGCACACCAGACTAGGCCCCACTCGGTAGCGGCTCAAGCCTAGGTTCGCTCCCTCGGCGTGGAGCCCTTAAGTACGCTGCTCGCGCGATACACTCACACTAAATCTTACATCACTGCAACAACATTACACATATCAGCTCCAGACACGTGCACGTACACATGCTTACACATAAAAGTGGAAGGGTTTTAATTTTTTCACTTATCGAACTGAAATGGTACAGGAATTGTTAACTGACACTAAATACATATAAGAGTTGGTGAGGTGTGTATGCTTGGTACACATATAAATTTCAATAACTCATATAAGTATGAATATGTAGCTTAGCTTAGGTTACATCAGTTATATCGCGAATTCCACGAACTAGGCAACAGCCGAAGCCGAGGTGTGCCGTGCACTCTTGACCTAGTTGTCAAAATAAAATCAGCTGAGTGCCTTAAGCGCTCGCAGCGAGTAGTTCGCTGAAGCTGTTAAGGCCTTACTAGGCCAATAGCGTAGTCAGTTCGAGAAAAAAAAAACTTCGACTGCGCCTTGTTAAAACTTGGCTAATCTATCTGCCGGCTGCCCCGTCAATCCGCCCGTATCTAAGCAACATATAACTATTTCTTTTTCACCACCGACATTGAGAATAAGCCATCTTACTTCCACATTTTATCTAAGACTGTGCGGCGTTACAATATAACTTTACGTTAGTAAAGTTTGAGATAACCGTAGAAAACTTTGCAATGCTCTAGTACAAAGGTCGAGATTAATTGTTACAGTTCGATTTTAAGCATTTCACTAAGCGAATGTAATATCTGTAAATTATAAAATTAAAATAAACAAGGAATTACGTTTAGCAGTACATTCGTGTGTCTTTATTTACCAAGGTAGCATTTTTCACTTGAGTATCTTTTCAAATCGTTAGTTTATAGTAGATATAAACCGTCACCTTATCAAAATAGACAAATTAGATTTAATTTCTCCATCAAAGGATCACAGTAGATGGATAATTAATGATATTTGGAAAGTTATACTAATATTATAAAGACGTAAAGTTTGTGAGTTCGTGACGTTGTAGGGGGTAATCTCAGGAACTACAGAACCGATTTTGAAAATTATTTTACCAATAGAAAGTCACGTTCTTTGTGAGGGTCATAGGCTATATATCATTACGCTAAAACCAATAGAAGCGGAGCAACAATGAAGAATGTTTTAAAATCGGGGGTTTTTTTCCTGTTGAGAGCTTCCGCTGCGTCTTAGCTCAAAATAACTATTACACGCGTACGAAGTCGCGGGTAGAAGCTACTAACAAATTATATTATCTATACTAATATTATAAAGAGGTAAAGTTTGTGAGGTTGTAGGGGGCAACATCTGGGGAGTCGGAGAAAAAATGGTCGAACGAAAACGTTTCTTACGAACGCTGCGTTAACGATGAGAGATATATGATTGAGTTCTAGAGAAAAGTTGTAGCTTGATAATGCCTATTACCACCCAACGAAGTGGGCTCGGATCAGCTGGTTATACAATAAAACGAACATGATGAAAATTAATATTTTAAAAGAGAAAAAAAAAACTATGTTTATTGAATGGGAAATGTATCGTCATTTTCTTTGTCTTAAATTTTTAATCTATCAACTAACGATTTGAATGATATCCAAATCAAAAAATTAAACTCGGTAAATAACGGACAACCTATTATATATAACTATATCTTATAATTTCAGGTATTCAGTCTCATTTTATTATTAAATAGAGACCCGCCCCAGCTTCGCACGGGTGCAAAGTAGATACTAATATGGGGCAGTGTGGAGTGAATAATAATATTATTTAAGATATACGTACAATTCCGTAGTACATTAATTTGATCTATCTATCTATCTCGATTTAAGCGCACAAAAATATGTTTTTTACGACATCACATTACAAATATTTGATTTTTCGGTTTTTCAGTACCATAATATGTATGTATTATACATATAAACCTTCCTCTTGAATCACTCTATCTATTGCTGTAAAACTGTATTAAAATCCGTTGAATAGTTTAATAGTTCTAAGCGAAGAAAGAGCGGAAGTGACTTCACTTTATACTATGTAATGATTCTGACGTTTTTAATCATCAATATTAAAGTTATTTACTAATATTCAAGTGTAAAGTGACTCTAAAGTGACTGAATTTATTAATATTCAAATTACTTCCGTTATGTTTTGCTTTAATAACAACATTTGAATGAAACTCGATGTTATGAAAACTCAATCTACTAAATGTAAAATTAATATCGTTGTCTCCAACGTACCTTTTCTTTCATATCGAGTAGCGTACTCTTGAAGGTTTCTTTAGGACACGCCCATTTTTTGCTCTCTTTTACCATTATCTCCAACTGGGCGGTAAGTTTCTTCACTTTCCTCTCGAGCCTATCCCTAACGAATTGTTCGTCTCTGCTTAGATGTGGTACGGAGGCTGCGGCGCGACGCCATATTGCAATCTGCTGTCTAAGATCTGTAATCAATAGTTAAATACGTTAACAGTTACGTCATCATCATTAACCTTACCCCAATTAAGTAAGGTCGGCACAACATGTTTTCCTTTTCCACTCTCTCCTATCAAATGTCATCTCAGTATTCACACCTTTTCACACATCCATTCATACCTTTTTCGGTCTTTCTCTACTCGTATATCCGTTCACAAACATATTCAACACTTTTCTAATTATATGGTCTTCATCTCTCCTCATAACATGCCCATACCATGGTAACCTATTACTCCTTAACTTGTCTGTTACTGGTGCTATTTTCAAACTTCCTCTGATATATTCATTCCTAATCTTATCCATTCTAGTTACACCACACATCCGCCTTAACATTCACATCTCTGCCACTTGTAATTTCCTTAACAGTTACAGTTAACTGCTACAGTTCCTACAGTTAGTGTCACTGTTAACAGTTACGTATATTTATATACATAATCATGAAAATACAAAAAAAAATAACAATGATATACTTAAATTTAAAGATATTAATATTAAAATTCTATTTTACAGACATGGTCATGGTCGTAGTGTCTCTTCATACTATGACAGATTAAATAAATATAATATTTATACGATATAATGTAATATATTATTAAAAGCAATATTTAAGCTTATCTTATTATTATACTAATGGTATTTTCACAAGTAATTTATTTTATAGTCTCGTGGAGGTGCGAGCTTTCACACACTATTGTTATTAACTATTAAGTTATTTGAGGCTTAGAGGTGGAAGCGGTTCTGCAAGCTTGTCGGTAGCAAAATATATATTGTCTGATCCCAGAAACGTGATAAAGTAAGAGAGAGAGACACTGTGACGGGTTTTCACATGGGAATGATGGTCGAAATATTATCACTTAAAAATCCTTACCTGCTTGAGCTTGGGTATTGATCGCAGAATATGAGTCGCCTAAGCAAGTCACTAGGATGGATGGGGTGCGGATATTATACACAGTAATCCTGTTTTTATATTGGTTTATCTATGACTATTTTGCTAGATTTTTTTGGGTTGTAGCCAACCACCTGTTGGTGTGTTCCGGCAGATGGACTATAGAGCCAATCCTCTCTAAATTTGGTTAACCAGGGTTAACCAGTTCAGTGTTTATCATCTTAGTCTAAG
This sequence comes from Antheraea pernyi, assembly GCA_015888305.1. NCBI lineage: Eukaryota > Metazoa > Arthropoda > Insecta > Lepidoptera > Saturniidae > Antheraea > Antheraea pernyi. The sequence goes on along the minus strand of MU160804.1, from coordinate 34,288 downwards.
TCGTCATTTAACCTACTAAAACCTAGAAAATAGAAAAAAAAACCTTAACTAATCAACCGAGGCATATAAAAAAGTACAATTCATTCAGCAAAAAAAAAATACTAATCGCAAAGGATAGATTCAGTCTTTATTAACGCGGGCTAAAACTTGTTAAAATATAAACAGTTACAGTTGTCAATTAAAAGCTTACTTGTAAAACGAAAATATAAAGATAACGAAATCCGAGCGTTTACTTTCTAAAATTGCACATTAAATACTAACTGAATGTAGTTGTTAAATTATGTATTATCTTTCTATGGTCATATTGTAATATGTTAATGTAAACATTTTGTGGCATGTGGATATAAGTTTGTGTGGGCGGTTGAAGCATCGGCTCCACGAGGCGTTTGTGCCGCCGCACCGTTAGCCGACGAGTTTTACGCATAATCGTTTTTCCATAGTGGTAAGGTGTTGTCTAACGCAGCTTTTACATATTTGGTAGAATGGTTTTATTTTTCCTCTTGTTTAAGAACTGGGATAATTTAAACTAGCCTAGTTGTCACATACGAAATACACGTTTGAATTCGTGAGGCTCACATGCTCACATGGTACACATGTGTGTCGCACTTACTTATATGTCTAGCTAGCTTAATCTATTCGTTTGCCAGTTTTGACATTAAAAAAAAAGTTGAGAACCCTGCTTTTATTTTAGAATTTGTAAGTATTTAATTATGTGACATTCATGTTCTGTTAAAGCCTAAAATGTCATAAGAATATTAAATTAGAATACGCTTGTGATTTTGGATAGTCTATTGTTCAATTGAATAGGTTAAATAAAAACATACATTGTAATAATTTTACGATTATATACTTAGGATAATTTAAAATGGTTGAGGTGACATAAAGACGGAATGTTACAATATGTAAAGTTCGTTTAATTCTTTTAACTTGTCACGAAACAAACAGTGTGTGAGAGACTAGATACACCACACATCCGCCTTAACATTCACATCTCTGCCACTTGTAATTTCCTTAACAGTTACAGTTAACTGCTACAGTTCCTACAGTTAGTGTCACTGTTAACAGTTACGTATATTTATATACATAATCATGAAAATAGAAAAAAATAACAATGATTTACTTAAATTTAAAGATAGCCCTATACATAAAAAAACCACGGCATGCTCCAACAGTTATTTAACCATGAATAAAACTAAACAATATAAGAAACTGATATTAGCAGAAGAAAAGGAAAATACTAAAAACAATTAATTCTTTAAAACGCGGTTATGAATTGATATGTTTCTACCGATCATCTAGTCGATTATTACTGCAATTGTCGAATAGGTAATATATTTTACAAGTTTCATGCGATTATTTCAATGAAGTAACAAGATGGCGGCCGTCTTGTTGGAACTTTCCAGGGTGTTCTTACGGCGCCTCAGAATTCATGCTCCGTGATATTATTTTCCATTCACTTCACTTATACGCAATAACCAAACTATATTACGTAGAATGTCACCAATATGAATAAAATACAAAATCCATAATACGTTTATTTGGTTGAACGCACTGATCTCAGGAACTACGGGTCCAATTTGAACTTGTACGATTTGAAAAATTCTTTCAGAGTTAGATAGCTCATTTTTGGGGTGTCCAAGGGGTGTGAAAGGGTGTCGAAGGGGTATAAGGGGTGTAAAGGGTGTCGATAGGAATGTAAGGGGTGTCGAATAACATCGAAGACTTGAGACATCCAAGCCAACCTCACCTGCACGTGGTGCACCCTGCTGAATAACGAACGAGCCAATGGCGATAGCGGGGTGGTTGGGTTTTACAGCCCGACTGGGTCGCAACCACCATGTATATGGCGAAAAAGCCCGTCATAGTGATTCGCTTCTCCGGGTCGCGTTTCGGGATCAGCCTGTGCATATCCAGCCTTTCGCAGGCCGGCATGACAGCGGCAACCGGCGATGGATACAGTGTGTCACTCGGTGGTCGCCATTGTTTTTGGATTGCACTGTGCTTACCATCAGGCACAGTGCAGACATTTTGCCGTTCTACAATATAAAAAAAAATATCGAGGTAGTCTATATATATTACGCTAAGACCAATAGGAGCGGATCATTAATGAAGAACGTTTCAAACGGTTTTTTTTCTTTTGAGAGCTTTCGCTGCGTGTGAGCGTTAGCCCAAAGTACCTAACTATTCCACGCGAACGAAGTTGCAGACAGAAGTTATAAATAAAAAAGTCCCTAAAATGCCATTCTCCTTAATTAACCCCTAAATATGAGGGGAAAACTCCTAAGTTGAGTGAGTAGAGTGAGAGAGCGCCGGAGGCCCACCTCCCCTTCCCTCTCCTCTCCTCCTCTCTACCTCCCCTTCCCCCAAACACAGGCTGAGAACACACTTTCAACTCCCCTGGTGTTGTTAGTGTCTATGGACGGTGGTGATCACTTAACATCAAATGACCCACAAGTTCGTTTGCCAGTTTTGACATTAAAAAAAAAGTTGAGAACCCTGCTTTTATTTTAGAATTTGTAAGTATTTAATTATGTGACATTCATGTTCTGTTAAAGCCTAAAATGTCATAAGAATATTAAATTAGAATACGCTTGTGATTTTGGATAGTCTATTGTTCAATTGAATAGGTTAAATAAAAACATACATTGTAATAATTTTACGATTATATACTTAGGATAATTTAAAATGGTTGAGGTGACATAAAGACGGAATGTTACAATATGTAAAGTTCGTTTAATTCTTTTAACTTGTCACGAAACAAACAGTGTGTGAGAGACTAGAAGAGAAACATTTTAATTAAAAAAAATACAACAAAAGCCAACACCACGCGGTGTTCCCAGGCGGTCACTCATCAAAGTACTGACCGCACCCGACGTTGCTTACTTCGGTGTTTCAACACTACCCGACACAGTGTTTGCACCCACCACTTTTCCTCATATAAAAACGTTGTGGATCAGAATTTCAAAAATGTTTGGTGATACTTGCATATGCTTACCTCTCTCTATTTTATTCACTCATTTCTTATTAAAAGTTTAATTCTATTTTTTTGTGATAGAAATACACGTACCTTGGATTTCCCTTGGCTCGTTTAGACGCAGTTTCTTCGTGTCGCGGTATATGAAGCGTAACTGAAGATACGTTTGTACAGAGACCAGTATAATACCGAGGGTCATGTGTAGAGTGAAGTTTGTGAAGTTAATACCCTGGGAAGAAGTATGTTATACTAAACGCATAGTTGCACAACACCATTGTATATTATTAATACAATTCAAATTTAAATATCCTTTTCATCCTTTTGAAAGTCCTCCGCTACGTCTGTCTGTCTGTTCGCGATAAATTAAAAACTACTGAAAGGATTTTCATAGTGTTTTTATCAGTAGGTACAGATGATTCATGAGGAACGTTTAGGTATATAATTTGCCATAGGTTTTTTTTATTATCAGGGTAAGACATCGTGCGGTAGGCCCGCTAGTTCAATATAATTCCATAATATTTCTAAATTGGCAGTGCAGAAAAATCACTATAAGGAAAGGTATGTATAGAAAATTGAATATAGTTAATGATGAAAGGTTCTATCCCACCCGGACAGCTACCAGTTTCAGGCTGGAGATCTGTCGCCAAACATATCTTGGTGTTTCCCGGCAGCTGCCCTTGACAACAAGTTCCTTTAAGTTTACCATCTCAGCCCCCATTGTCATATCAGCTCAGATTGTGGTTAAATGCAAAAAACTAGTTAGTTTTTATCAATTTGGTAAGTTATCACTATATAACCTATTTCAGATATCTAACAATCACTTCTCAACCTCCTATATTAAAAAATAAAAAAGTGAAACTAATAAATTAAAATCAAAATATCCTTTATTCAATTTAGGCCCTGAGAAGGCGCTTATGAACGTCAAAGCTACCGCCGGTGCGGACAAACAACCCACTCATCGAGAAGAACCGACAACAAACTCTAACTAGTTTTTTAACATACATATATTTAAAATACATTACACGTTATGATTTTTTTGTTTTTTTTCTTTTGAGAGCTTTCGCTGCGTGTGAGCGTTAGCCCAAAGTACCTAACTATTCCACGCGAACGAAGTTGCAGACAGAAGTTATAAATAAAAAAGTCCCTAAAATGCCATTCTCCTTAATTAACCCCTAAATATGAGGGGAAAACTCCTAAGTTGAGTGAGTAGAGTGAGAGAGCGCCGGAGGCCCACCTCCCCTTCCCTCTCCTCTCCTCCTCTCTACCTCCCCTTCCCCCAAACACAGGCTGAGAACACACTTTCAACTCCCCTGGTGTTGTTAGTGTCTATGGACGGTGGTGATCACTGAACATGAGGTGACCCACCTGTTCGTTTGCCTACTATGACATAAAAAGAAATCCCCATCATTCACATATTGATCCACTCTATAACAGCCATTTCACACCATAACCCGTCTGATTAAACTTAAACTTACAATCTGGCAAATCGGTAATATACTTTGGGACTTCGTTGTAAAACCTAACACACTTACAGCGTCAATGACGGCTTTATTTGAAGCTATGATGACGTTGGGCGGATCTCCCACTGGAGTGGCGGTACCACCGATGTTACTATATAGGACCATCGACATCAGCACCGGTATCGGATTCATGTCCATGACTTCACATAACCTGTGGAAGTATTAATCTTACTAAACATACTTTACACTAGCATAACTGGAAATTGAAGTCAATGCTAACGTGACTGCCACGACATGTTTGAATAGTCTAGTGCTAGATATGCTGGCTAGTCCCGACACTTTAATAGTGGTAGAGCCACGCTGAAACTATTACTGGTTTCAGCGTGAATGGGTCGGCTCGTCCGGGGTAGTACCACCCTCTCATAGAAAACCGACGTGAAGTAACAGTGCTTGCATTTTTGCGTTTCGTTCGGCTGGAGTGGCGGTACCACCGATGTTACTATATAGGACCATTGACATCAGCACCGGTATCGGATTCATGTCCATAACTTCACATAACCTGTGGAAGTATTAATCTTACTAAACATACTTTACACTAGCATAACTGGAAATTGGAGTCAATGCTAACGTGACGCCCACAACATGTTTGAATAGTCTAGTACTAGATATGCTGGCTGGTCCCGACACTTTAATGGTGGTATAGCCAAGCTGAAACTATTACTGGTTTCAGCATGAATGGGTCGGCTCGTCCGGGGTACTACCACCCTCTCATAGAAAACCGACGTGAAGTAACAGTGCTTGCATTTTTGCGTTTCGTTCGGTCAGTAAGAGCACCGGAGGCCCACCTCCCCTCACCTCTCCTCTCCTTCTCCCTCCCCTAACCCTTCCCCCCAAAGGGTGGCAACGCACTTGCAACTACTCTAGTGTTGTTAGTGTCCATGGACAGTGGTGCTCACTTAACATCAGGTGACCCATCTGTTCGTTTGCCAGCTATGACATAAAAAAAA
>MU160804.1:0-28695 GCA_015888305.1 Antheraea pernyi | reverse complement strand
AGAACACCGACGTGAAGTAACAGTGCTTGCATTGTTGCGTTTCGTTCGGTCAGTGAGAGCGCCGGAGGCCCACCTCCTTTCACCTTCCCCTTTCTCCTTTCTCTACTCCTCCCCCATACACAGGCTGGCAACGCACTTACGACTCCCCGGATATTACTAGTGTCTATGGACGGTGGTGATCACTTAACATCAGGTGACCCATTTGTTCGTTTGCCTCCTTTTGACATAAAAAAAAAATTACTTGATAGCGTATTCAGACCACGTCAACCAGCCCACGTACTACTCGTCGCACTACGCGATTTCAAACACTGAGAAATCCACAATTGTATACTGATCCCACATACGGTGGTTTCCAAGAACGTTTCTTCGCGTTCATTTGTCACAGTCACGTACAAAACCCTACCTACCAACCTCTCCTGATTCCTGGCCGCGACACGTCTAAGTCTCTTACTATAGCGGGAATTACACCAATCCACCAATTTAAATCGGTAACAGAATCGGCTGACAGCAAAGAAACATATCGTTAGAAAACTTTAGCCTGAAAAATAATCTTGTAGCACCGCCGTATGTGAGGGAATATGGAACTGTGGATTTATCGAAGTTTGAAACCATACCATTCTTTGGGAAAAGGTCTACGGACCTGTGGCGGGTCTTAGAAAAGCAGATGTGAAGTGTTGATGATAGTAAACCATTGTATATGTTCTATTAATGTTTGTTAGGTAACACCCTAAGTCATTATCATCAGCTCTAGGTCAATTATCTAGCTGAACTGATATAAGCTCTTTATACCTTATAGTGACAGGCGTCATGAGAAGTACCGTAGTAACGTTATCCAAAAATGTTGACAGCACTGCTGTGATGGCACACAATAGAGTGATCAGAGGCCAAATTTTACCTTTGGTGACCTGAAAGTAAAACCTTATATTAGTGCCGTTAGTTGAATTTGCCCATAATTTCATAACAGTAGTAACATCGCCACATTTCTAACAATCTGCAAAGGATTGTTATATTCCAGTTTGAAACGTATCTTTTATCATAATTACGAGAAATTTGTAACACTGTATTTTATAATAATAATATTATTTTCCTTTTCTAATGGGTATCAACCTATTATTTATTTTTTTCACTTTTTACCATTTTTAAAGGCTTCAGCCCTGGTCTAAAAGGACAGTGGAGTCCAAAAACATTAATGACCGCAGTTGTATAATCCGACGACAAACATCTCTGTCAAATCGACTATATAAGGCATATAGCCTCTTGGCAACTAAATATACCCTCGTTAATCCTAAATCATACAATCCACAATAGAGTTTCTGTGGTGACGGCAAATCCAGTCGGGTACAGATAACTTACCACTCAAAATCAAAATCCAAAATACTTTATTCAATTTAGTCCCTGGAAAGGCGCTTACAAACGTCCAAGCTCGTCATCGAGAAGATTCGGCAAGAAACTCGATTTAGTTTATATACTCATATTACATATTTTTATAGTTGGTTAAATTCGTTTTTAGTTGATGCGCAAAGAGGGAAGACTTTTCCAGACGGCACCATCGTTCTCATATTGATCTACTCTTTTGAATACTACGTGCTTGATAATAATATAATATAATAGTTCCACCCTACAAAACTCCCTCTATTGACCTAAAGACCTACTCCTAAGTAAAGATCACCAATCACCAAACTAGCTCACGATGTATTAGGCATTTAAAAACACCAAAAAATTCACTTTACTATAACTTTTCTAACATATGATGAGGTACTAGATGGATGGAAATTTGAATCTGCGAACATTGAATGATATTTACAGAGCCACTATTGTAAATATGACGGTTGATATGCAGTCGGTCTCGACTCTCATACCATTCTAGTCGGAATTGTAATCTGAATTATAATCTTATTGTGTACGTGTGTAACGTCTGCGTATATAAGGCAAATCTGTCATTAAAGTATCAGTGTGCTTTATACGTCCTGACACAACAAGTCTAATAAATTGTATTCAAGTGTAAAGTGACTCTCGGGCTATGTAGTTAAATTGATTTCATTTTAACAAAGCTTATTCATACGTAAAGTGACTCTTGGTTTATATAGTTCAATTGGTTTCATTTTCACAAGATACATTCACGTATAAAGTGACTTTCGGGATGTGCGATTTAATAGTTTTTATTTAAATTACATCCATAACGATAACAAATTGAATTTTAAGTACCTCAAAAGTAAAAACAGCTAAATAGTCGAAGAGGCCGGTCTCTGCCATTATGGCTACTAGGAGCATCATGCTGAACAGCAAAAGTAATGTCTCCTGATCCATCCAGGATATTACTTCCGTCAGGGACGGTCTTTCGCCTGCAATAGCTAAAGCCGCTAGACTCGTGGTTGAGACGAGAACAGCTGCCATCGTTCTGTTAATGATCTGTTAATAAAATAGCTCCGTGGTAAACATACTCATATTTATTTATTAAAAGACAGCTAGTGGTCAATGTACCACACATGAATTGATGCTATATGTAAACAATTTATAGGCACATTGGTATTTAAAAGCTGCTACAGCATGCGCTACATTTGGGGGTCAATTTCTCTCCCGTACACCAGATTAGGCACCCCTCGGCAGCGGCTCAAGCCTAGGTCCGTTCCCTCGGCGTGGTGCCCTTGAGTGCGCTGCTTGCGCGATACAGTGACACAAAATTTTACATCACTGCGACACCATTACACATATCACCTCCACACACGTGCACGCATACACGCTTACACATGCGAGTGGAAATGTTTTATTTTTTTCCTTATCAAACTGCAATAGTTTAGAAAATTATCCGATACGAAATATATATAAGAGTTGTTGAGGTATGTATGCCTGGTACACATATATGTCGACAATCACCTGAAGTTGTGTACTGGTAAATGCACTCAAGAGACAGCCCTTCTAGGTTTACCATCTTAAACTGCAGCATCATGTAACATCACGTGAGATTATGACTAAATGCTATAAAGGATAAAAAAGATCACTGACCACAGAAGAACACTAAATACCATATAGGTGATAAGCCTGGGACAATGTGTAGAGTGCAGATGAAACACGAAAGTGCAGCAGACGCAAACACATCTACAGATACTTGGCGAAAAAGGAACAGAAAACAGGAAAAGTCCTGACATGTCCTTGTTATACCAAGATCGAAATCAAAAAACTTTATTAAATTTAGGCCCTAAGGAGGAGTATATGTACTTCAAAACTACCACCGATTCTGATAAACGAGAAACTCGACCGGGTTTATAATTTTAACATACCCATATTTAAAATACATTATTCATTACAATCGTTTTCAATGGATGCACAGAGATGAGTCATTTCCAGGCATCACCATCGTTCACACATCGATCCACTCTATAATATAACCTTTTGACACTAAAACCCGCTTAACGTGGCGCTTAAACTTATAGTCCGATAAATCGGTAAAATGTTTTGGGACTTTGTTGTAAAACATAACACTATTACTCAAAGAAACTGATATTGGTCTTACTTAGTTTTGGGACGACGAAATTTTCTTTCACCTTGACACTAGACCCAGACCCTTAGACACAACATATTAGGAACATAAAGAGTTGTTAGTTATAAACTCAAGAGACAGCCCTTCTAGGTTTACCATCTTAAACTGCAGCATCATGTAACATCACGTGAGATTATGACTAAATGCTATAAAGGATAAAAAAGATCACTGACCACAGAAGAACACTAAATACCATATAGGTGATAAGCCTGGGACAATGTGTAGAGTGCAGATGAAACACGAAAGTGCAGCAGACGCAAACACATCTACAGGTACACGAAATAAGAAAAGGCCTGACATATCCTAGTTATACCACGATCGAAATCAAAAATCTTTATTAAATTTAGGCCCTAAGAAGGATATGTGCTTCAAGACTACCACCGGTTCTGACAAACAAGAAACTCGACCGGGTTTATAATTTTAACATACACATATTTAAAATACATTACACATTACAATCGTTTTCAGTGGATGCACAGAGATGAGTCATTTCCAGACATCACCATCGTTCACACATCGATCCACTCTATAATATAACCTTTTGACACTAAAACCCGCTTAACGTGGCGCTTAAACTTATAGTCCGATAAATCGGTAAAATGTTTTGGGACTTTGTTGTAAAACATAACACTATTACTCAAAGAAACTGATATTGGTCTTACTTAGTTTTGGGACGACACTTAGACCCAGACACTTAGACACAACATAAGGAACATAAAGAGTTGTTAGTTATAATAATGTATGCATACCTCAAATATTATAAGAATATACAGGCCACAGAGTAGCACCGCCGCGTAAATCACTCCAGTGTTACTATCAAGGGGATTTGTAGAATAACTCATTCTGAAAGGCACTGTCTCATTTGATGATGTCTTTATACGGACGGCGAAAGAATTCGTCACATTCATATCACCATCATAACTTGACTCTAAATTAAGTACCGTAGTCCTTTGCTCTCCTTCGTTGAAATCAAGATTATCTCTTTGAAGTGGTATCACCCATGTTTTTGATAACTGTAAAATAATAAATCGGCGTAAATAAAAATGAATTCCCGAATGTCTGTTGTTGTTGTTTTGGGGTGTAAGGGGTGTCGAATAACATCCAAGACTTGAGACGCTCAATCCAACTTAATCTGCACCCTGCTGAGTAACGAACGAGGCAGTGGCGAAAGCGAGGTGGTAGGGTTCTACAGCCCGACTGGGTCGCAACCATCATGTATATGGAGAAAAAGCCCGTCATAGTGATTCGCTTCTGCGGGTCGCGTTTCGGGATCAGCCTGTGCATATCCAGCTGTTCGCAGGCCGGCATGACAGCGGCTACCGGCGATGGATGGTGTGTCATTCGGTGGTCGCCATTGTTTTTGGATTGTACTGTGTGGTAAACACACAGCCACAGTGCAGTCATTTTGTCGTGGTAAAATAAAAAAAAGTATGTAATGGTATTTACCTCTAATGCCTCCTATTACTTGGGAACGGTTGCACCTAATTGGCTAACTCTTTTTGTTGTGTTTATAATTGGATAAGGTTTTATTTTTTTTACTTTTATTTAATTACTAGCTTCTGCCCATGACTCTGTCTGCGTGGAATGGTTACTTTGGGCTAACGCTAACTCGTGTCTTTAAGTAGAAGTTGAAAATATTTTAAAAAAATACGTACATTAACCACGACTTTCAAAGATTCTTCACATGTATTCCTCTCCTATTGTTTTTAGCGTAATGAAATAAAGCCTATACCCTTCCTCGATAAATAGGCTATCTAACACTGAAAGAATTTTTTTTAACTGGACCAGTAGTTCCTAAGATTAACGCGTTCTAGCAAACAAACTCTTCAGTTTTATAACATTAGTATAGATAGGCACGGTATCTTACAAAAGGCAGAAGCTACCACCGATCAGAAAAACCTCTGGTGTCAAAAAGGAGAACCTGCGTGTTACAAGAACTAGACTGGCTAAAACCACCTAATTGGCTAACTCTTTTTGTTGTGTTTATAATTGGATAAGGTTTTATTTTTTTTACTTTTATTTAATTACTAGCTTCTGCCCATGACTCTGTCTGCGTGGAATGGTTACTTTGGGCTAACGCTAACTCGTGTCTTTAAGTAGAAGTTGAAAATATTTTAAAAAAATACGTACATTAACCACGACTTTCAAAGATTCTTCACATGTATTCCTCTCCTATTGTTTTTAGCGTAATGAAATAAAGCCTATACCCTTCCTCGATAAATAGGCTATCTAACACTGAAAGAATTTTTTTTAACTGGACCAGTAGTTCCTAAGATTAACGCGTTCTAGCAAACAAACTCTTCAGTTTTATAACATTAGTATAGATAGGCACGGTATCTTACAAAAGGCAGAAGCTACCACCGATCAGAAAAACCTGTTTGATGGAAAAAAGAACCTGCGTGTTGCAAGAACTAGACTGGCTAAAACATATAAACAGGGCCTTAATTTAAAAATACATCTGTATAATAGATTACCAAGGGAGGTGACCCATTTATTATCTATTCTATCTACATATAATAGTAATGTAAGTCCAACGTGTCTGTACTTTTTAGATTTTTGTAAAACAAAATTGTTGCAGATATCTAGGAATAAGTAATAAAATATTTTTTATTATATTTTTTAATTATTTTTAAATTATATTTTTTAAATTTCAATCAATTTTAGCAATGTCTGTCTGTGAGTATATAATAACACGCATCACTGCTACAGTACTGTGTTCATGATAAGAAAATCATAAATCATATTTTCGACTAACATTTACTCTATGTTTCATTAAAATCGGTTCACACTATCAAAAGTTATTGTAATTTTAATGACGACGCGGCGTAAGTACAAGAGACAATTAGACAAGTAAATGGACTTAATACATTCAGATGACTTTATTAATTACTGTTTTTACTTAAAGTTCCACGCAAACGAAGTTGCTGGCACAGCTGGTAAGTAATAGAATACATTTCAATCAATTTTAGCAATGTCCGTCTGTGAGTATATAATAACACGCATCACTGCTACAGCACTGTGTTCATGATAAAGCCTCAAGAAAATCGTAAATCATATTTTCGAGTTACATTTACTCTTTGTTTCATTAAAATCGGTTCACTCTATCAAAAGTTATTGTAATTTTAACAACGACGCGGCGGCGGCAAGAGAAAATTAGACAAGTAAATGGACTTCATATATTCAGATGACTTTATTAATTACTGTTCTTACTTAAAGTTCCACGCAAACGAAGTTGCTGGCACAGCTAGTAAGTAATAGAATACATTTCAATAAGTTTTAGTAATGTCTGTCTATGAGTTTATAACAACACGCATCACTACTAAAGTACTGGGTCCATAATAAAACCTCATAAAAATAATAATAAAGCATATCTTCGAGTCACATTTACTCTTTGTTTCATTAAAACCAGTTCACACTATCAAAAGTTATTGTACTTTTAATGAGGACGCGATTTAAGTACGAGAGAAAAGTAGATAAGTAAATGGACTTAATACGTTAAGATTATTTTATTAATTCATATTTTTATATACGTCACGGACCCAGATAGTAATGTATATAATTGGTGTTGTTTTAATTTAACAAGACATAATATATGATTTCATCACCTCTTTCTATACATACATTTTATAAGTAATATAACATTTATCCAACCTGAGTAGAATCATCCCTTCTCATTTCATGATTGTTTTTAACTCCATCCGGACTCCACGTCTCGAGCCATACTTCCATCTTATCCGTATCGTTGGGACTTGAAGCGTTGTATTTCTTCAGATGCTCCATTTGAAATGGGCCTGAGAGTGTGAGCATAACTGATATTTTTCCACCCAGACCCGTTACCGCATAATCTGGAAATAGGGACCATTGATAACTATGTTTTTTGACGTGATAACGTCTTATAAATTGATAAACGTCGGCTGCACGCTCGAATAAGCATGATTTATTGTCACGTTCCGTCTGAGCCGAGCGTGCAAGCGAGAGCGCGGAACAAGCGATAGAGAGGCGCGATCGGCCTAAGCGTTCGTGTCACGACGCATCTATCTCTCTTCCACTCCATCGGTCGATGCGTCCGTAACCAGAACAAAGCAGTACGAGTATTGGTTGCGCCGTTGCGACAGCGGCGCAATTGACTTCTATACTATATGAGTGGACTGTATTTGTGGGGGTGCGAATTTTATGCTAAACTATATTGTGATCAGTCATATGCTAATGGAGACAATATTGGAAAGGAAATTGGCTCATACCTCGTGGCATTGCTGTTTCACCTGGCTAGCCGGCTAGATGGTTGTTCTTGACACACTGCAAAGATTGTTCTCCGTCACCACAGTGACGGACACTGAAGTCTAGATTTAAATTGTCACACACAGCGATATTTGACTATAAAAGTGTGTCGACACGCAGGCAAGCACTGTTAATTCACGTCGGTTTTCTGTAAGATGGTGGTACTACCCCGGGATAGCCAATTTAGCGAATAGCGAATTTTATGCTAAACTATATTGTGATCAGCTGTATGACAATGGAGACAATATTGGGAAGGAAATTGGCTCATACCTCGTGGCATTGCAGTTTCACCTGGCTAGCAGGCTAGGTGGTTGTTCTCGACGCACTGCACAGATTGTTCTCCGTCACCGCAGTGACGGACACTAAAGTCTAGATTGAAATTGTCATACACAGCGATATTTGACTATAAAAGTGCTAGCGATTAGTGCTACCCATTCGATCAAGCGAAAAAATCAACGATTCAAGGACGCGGCGCAGAGCGGTCTTTCGTCGCGTGGTGCGATGATAAGCCAATGGAATGAGAGCATGTGACAATGGAAGGGTTAATGGAGCGGGATGGAAAGAGTAGCGAAATGATCACAATATGGTAGTAAATTTAAAATATATAAAAGCGGCGCAACCAAGTATTGCTGCTGCTTTACGGCAGGTATAGTTAAGTTGGTAATGTTTCTTGCAATCAAGTCTTGTAGGTACTTTGCTTGTTATAACTTAGAAACTTATATGTATATTGTGATCAAACGACCACCTGTTCGTTTGCCACCTATGACATAAAAAAAAAATGTTTCTTGCAGTCAAGCCTTGTAGGTACTGTTCTTGTTCTAACATAGAAACTTATATATATTGTGATCAAACGCGAAAACCTATAAAAAATTACTCACTCTTAACTTCCCCGGGGCTTACTGAAGAATTCATAGTGACAACTTCTTTCTCGCTGTACATCATGAATACGACAGTAAAGAAAATCCAGCAGGCCAATAGCAACGACATTTTGATGTAGTGTCTCACTTGCGCCATCTAGTATCAGTAATATATACATATAACAAGAACGTAAATCTAAAGTGTCTGTACTTTTTAGATTTTTGTAAGAAAAAATTTGCACGTGTCTAGGAATCACTACATAGTATAAAACAAAGTCGCTTTCTCTGTTCCTATATCCCTATGTATGCTTAAATCTATAAAACTACGCAACGTATTTTGATACGGTTTTTTTTAATAGATAGAGTGATGGAAGAGGAAGGTTTATATGTACTAGTGGGCGCCCAGAGGTCGACATTCAACCATAGATCATTGATTTTTTAAAGTTTCAATTTTATTAGGGTTCTTTTGTCAAATGGTATTATGTTATAATATCATTGTAGAATGTAGAATGAAAAAGGGTAATTGGAACGTAAGAGTAAAATAATACATACAGTCGAGCATAGCAACCTCCTTCACAACCTTTTTTGAAGTCCTTTATTGACAGATATCTAAATGTCTTTTTTATTTACATGTGTGTATATGTTGTGTAAAATTGAAGCAGTAGTGTGAGTAATGCATATTTTAATTAATTTAATGTACTTCTAATGCATTTTATATAAAATAAATAGCTTTCTGCACTTCTCCTCCATATAAACTTTAACTATGCCAAATTTCACGTTCATCCGTTCGCCCAATTCCGTTAAAAAGGGATACAAAGTTTAGGCTTCACGTATTAATGTATAGAAATACTTAATATCTATGAAATAGTGGAGAAATACTGTTATTTTTGAGGTTTCTAATGTGATGTCGTAAATAATTACATAACCGATTCGATGCAGACGAAGTTGCACGGGTCAGCTGGTAAGTAATAAAATACATTTCAAACAATTTCAGAAATGACTGTCTATCTGTTTGTATGAACACGCATCACTCCTATAACACTGCGTTCATGATAAAATGTCTTGAAGGAAATCATAAAACATATCTTCGGTTCACTCTATCAAAAGTTATTGTACTTTTAATAACGACTCGACTTAAGTACGAGAGAAAAGTAGATAAGTAAATGGACTTAATACGTTCTGATGACTTTATTAATCGTTGTTTCTTTACATAAAGTTTCACACGAATGTGTCGCGGGCGCGGCTAGTATGGAATTATATGTATGTAACGATTGAGTTGGAAAAACGTTTTTTTTTTTTTTTATAGTAGCTCGGCAAAATAACTGCACTGTGCCTGATGGTAAGCGCAGTACACACCAAAGACAATGGCGACCACCGAGTGATAGTTGATCCACCGCCGGTCGCCGCTGTCATGCCGGCCTGCGAAAAGCTGGATATGCACAGGCTGATACCGAAACGCGACCCGCAGAAGCGTATCACTATGACGGGCTTGAGATAAGTTTTTTGAGATAACTTGTTATTTTTCGAGTAAATTAATGATCTTAATATAAATTAATATTCATAGACGTCAACAAAAGCACCGCCTAACTATTGCTAACATAGAATTATGAAACCGCTTACATTGACTACTCGGAGGTTCGCTACTGTATGATCGCTAAGAATCATACATATACGATATATATATAGATATATACATATCATATATACATATCATATAGAACGATACGTAACCAAAAAAAAAAACAAAATTGGTCATGCTGTTTTAGAAAAAATTACGAACACACGTACATCGGAATTTTGTATATAAAAAATTACATCCAGCTAGACGTCCACTATCCAGTTCTGCATAGTTAGAAGGATTTACTCACTTTACTTTTCTTCTGCGTCTCTGTCTCTTTCTCCAATCTGCATAAAAACAAATGAAAATCTAAAGAAAAGGAACTCCTCTGTCAGAGAACGGGAAGGACTGTATTGAACTGTTTAAAACACTCAATCTAACCTCGCCTGTAAGTGATAACCCTACCAAAATAATACATGGCCTTTAGAGTTAATTTAAGTACCTTTTTTCTGCTATATCACTACTATGATTAAGATTACAAAGAGTAAAATAAAACAGCGTGTTCCATAAAGACACATGATAAAAATGAAACTTTTGTATTTTACACGAAAATATTTTAATTATAAATAAATTAATTAATTGTTAAAACTAAAAAAAAAGTATAGACCGCGCTCGACTTTGCTTCGGTGATCGGACGAGAACCGGTGTTTCCAACACTCTATCCGACACAGTAAGCCAACGAGACCCGGTGTTCCCAGCCGATCACCCATCCAAGTACTGACCGCGCCCAACGTTGCTTAACTTCGGTGTGCGCACGATAACCAGTGTTTTCAACACTCTACCCGACTTACCCCCACCAGTTTGCGTCGTCCAAAAACATTGTCCCTGATCGTTTCAAAGGCGCCCCATAACAAGTTTCACTTCAAAATACAACCGATTTCCTTATTGAAGTTAGTTTAGAAAATAATGAAAATTGCTTACACTTTCTCCTGGTTTTTCTCATCTTTACGCGTATTTGTTGTTGGGAGGACATCGTTTGTTAATACGGGAACATTATTGTTCAAAAGAGGCGCGGAGCTGACCAGCGGCAGACGATTAACTGCTGCCGAGTTACTTGACCTGAGAGTGTAGTCTAAATTACCTAAAAGAAAAAATAATTAACATTATATAAGTACTACTGTTCGTATATTGCTCAAAATTAGACTTATAGGCAAGAGCAGACCTTTTTGGTTGCTCTGAATATAGCTTTAAGTTCGCCCTTGCTCATAGTACAGTCAAGAAGTTAATACGAAATAAATTCAAAATATTATTATAACACTTTGACATTGGTATTTCATACATCATTTTTGGTGGGTGGTAGAGCCACGCTGAAGCTATTACTGGTTTCAGCATGAATGGGTCGGCTCGCCCGGGGTACTGCCACCCGACACACAGAAATCGACGCGAAGTAACAGTGCTTGCATTGTTGCGTTTCGTTCGGTTAGTGAGAGCGCCCGAGGCCCACCTCTCCTCCCCTTCCCCCTTCTCTTACTCCCCCAAGACAGGTTGGCAACGCACTTGCAACTCCCCTGGGTGACGTGAAGTGACCCAACTGTCCTTTTGCCTCCTATGATATAAAATAAAAAAAATCTCGATATTATACGTATATATTACGTTTTTCAATTGTTATTAATTATGTTCCAAGTATATATTTGCCTATTACATTATGTAATTGGGATATGGCAGTACAACGACCACGTTGCAACGTTTACAATTTTTTACAGATTTTATATCTGAATGAAGATATAACACCAATTACGTCGACTTATACGTTTAATTATAGTGGGGCAAGAAACACAATTTTTCAAAGTGGATGACCTTTTAATAATAGCAGATATCAACAAGTAACAATAAAGAGAATAATAACAAAAATAACAACATAAAGAAGAAAAAGAATACAATATAATAATAGTCATCATCTTCTTACCCTTATCCCACCTAAGTAGGGTCGGCACAACATGTTTTCCTTTTCCACACTCGCCTATCAGATGTCATCTCAGTCATCACACCTTTTACACACATATCATTTTTCACACAATCCATACATACTTTTTTCGGTTTTCCTCTACTCTTATATCCATCGACCGTCATACTCAAAGCTTTTCTAGTTACATGGTCTTCATCTCTCCTCATAACATGCCCATACTATGCTAACCTATTACTCCTTAACTTCTCTGTTACTGGTGCTATTTTCAAACTTCCTCTGATATATTCATTCCTAATCTTATCCATTCTAGTTACACCACACATCCACCTTAACATTCGCATCTCTGCCACATGTAGTTTTCTCTCATCCGTCTCTCTCGTCGCCCAGCACTCAGATGCGTACAACATTACTTGTCTTATAATAGTTTTATACACCTTCCCTTTGAGTTTCAAGGGCATTCGTGGGTCACAAGCTACACCAGACACCTTTCGCCATTTCATCCACCCTGCATTTATCCTATTCCTCACGTCCTTATTACACCAATAATAGTAATAAATGTAATTAACAACAATAAAACTATTCTAAATGCGACTGTACTGCAACCAGTAATGACTGGACACACGTGTCAGCGTGGTGCAATAATGAGGTAAGTGCGCGGGCGAGCCCGCTCCACTTTCTTTTTTTTCGAACTGACTACGCTGTTGCCTGATACATGCAATTCGCGACCTATCTGAGCTAACCTAAGCTAAGCTAACTATTCATACATATATGAGTTGTTGAAACATGTATGTGTACCAAGCATACATACCTCAACAACCCTTATATATATTTTGTATCGGATAATATTGTAAACTATTTCAGTTTGATAGGGGAAAAAATAAAACCCTTCCACCTGCATGTGTAAGCGTGTATGCGTGCACGTGTGTGGAGGTGATATGTGTAATGTTGTCGCAATGATGTAAGATTTTGTGTCACTGTATCGCGCGAGCAGCGTACTCAAGGGGTCCACGCCGAGGCACCGGACTTAAAGCTCCCCTTTCACGTCATCTACGTCCCTCTGAAACCTAAATTTGTGTTCTGCTACTTGAGAATTGTCAAAATGTTTGCCGCGGACTGTTTTTTTTTTAAACAAAAATTCGACTGTTACCTGTTAAGAGTTTATGAAAAGAAAATGCGTAGCGAAAAAGTGATAGTTATAAAGGTATATATATACATACATACCTGTATATATATATACAGTCCTTGGCCACATTATTAGACGCACCGTTGTTTTTTTTACAAAATAATTGTTTTCGACGAAGCTTATAAAAAGTTGTGTTATATTTAAAGGTTGATTAGTATTTATTTAATGAACTTTTATTCAAGAGATGAATTTGAATTGAAATTGAATTGAATTTAATTGAAATTTGAATGAATTTATCCATGAAAAGAGAAGTGACTAAAGTGGTGATTACAAACAAAACTCAGCTCCTAAAAAATATTATTCATGTTTGGAATCATCATCCTCAAATGCAGAACACAGTACAGTCTTGCATTGATGGCATGCCGCGCAGAATTAAAGCTCTCATAGCTCTCAACAAAATATTAAGTTTTCATTACATTTTCATCATTTTTGTTCGAGAGTTAATAAATACATATTTTTCTATAATGACGATGTTTTATTAGTTT
This sequence comes from Antheraea pernyi, assembly GCA_015888305.1. Taxonomy (NCBI): domain Eukaryota; kingdom Metazoa; phylum Arthropoda; class Insecta; order Lepidoptera; family Saturniidae; genus Antheraea; species Antheraea pernyi. The sequence continues at coordinate 14,830 of MU160804.1, read as the reverse complement.
CACAGATACTTACGTTATTAATAATATAGTAAATATACATTATACCTCATAAAAACAATTCATCTGTACAGTATCAACTGATAATTAACGTTTTATATAAGATCTTATGGTGCGTCTAATAATATGACCAGGGACTGTAGGTTTTAGGCTGTGAGAGAATGAGATGGAATGCGTTTCCATATAGTTTCCCTACGCTTCGTCAGAAATAAATAGTGTACACTAATTTAAAAACAATTGTTTAAGCCGTATATCGTCAACAAACAACTGCTACAAGGCCTTCAAGGTGGCATACAGATGTTTTAATGACGCAATCGAATACATCGTTCTCTAGTCATTTACTAAACAAAGTTTTTATTGTTCGCTGTTCATTGCTCAGGACATGAACAAAAGGACAACAAAATTGTAAGGACGATTCGTTATTTATACAGCTTTGTTTCCCATATTCATGTTCATGTTTCCCAAGTCTAACCTCGTCGCAAGGCTTCTCTGAGTTTTACTTTTTTTTTAATTGTAGCATGGTAAAATGACCGTACTGTGCCTGATGGTAAGCCCAGTACAACCCAAAAACAACGGCGACCACCGAGTGACACACTAGCCATCGCCGGTCGCCGCTGTCATGCCGGCCTGTGAAAAGCTGGATATGCACAGGCTGATCCCGAAACGCGACCCGCAGAAGCGAATCACTATAACGGGCTATACACATGGTAGCTGCGACCCAGTCAGGCTGTAAAACTCTACCACCCCGCTTTCGCCATTGTCTCGTTCGTTATTCAGATGACGTTGGCTTGAGCGTCTCAAGTCTTAGATATTCGTAGTCCGGTGAAGCTGTTAAGACCTTCCATGGTCAATACGATTGTATTACGAAAAAAAAAAAAAAAGTCTTAGATATTATTCGACACCCCTTACACCCCAAAATTTAGGGGGTAAATAAGCAAGATGGGATTTTTAGGGGCTTATGTTTAAGGTGTTTTATTGGGGTTTTCTTTAAATTTACAAGTATATGCTCAGACATAACCCAAATCCAGCCAATTTTTTGGAATCATTTTATTGAAGAAATAATTATGAAGAAAAATATAAAAATGCACATGACCAAATTGAACAATAAGTGTATTTTTTAATTTATTTTAGTATTGTTTTAGTATTAATTAAATTTATTATACTATATATTTTTATAGACATTAGTCAACCTCAGTGGCACAATTACTCATTTTCCTTTTAGAGGGATTTTCAAGTAATCATCGCAACTTTAGGGGGTTTTTGACTTTAGGTTCAGAGGTAAATATTTTTTAGAGTTGGTAACTTTTTGACCTGTCGCTACAATCACATTTTGAAATGCGTTACTGTAAAATAGTGTACGATAAAGTACAATAAACCTAACAGTGCTTTTAGAATTGTCATTTCACTTCATCAGCGTGATTGAATATATTTATTTTTAAGTGACATTTTGACATATTTATTTGGTTACCTATTAGACCTAACAGTGCTTTTAGAATTGTCATTTCACTTCATCAGCATGGTTGAATATATTTATATTTAAGCGACATATTGACATATTTATTTGTTTAAAACCTATAAAAAAAACTCGTTTTTTTCTCGAACTGACTATGCTATTGACCTGACAAGATCTTTACAGCTTCACCGGGCTACTAAAGTCGGTTTTCGTTTTTGTTTATATGTTCTATTAGATTTTCTATACTACATAACGCACTTTAACACGGATTTCGTGAATGGGTCGGCTCTCCCAGGGTACAAACCTCTCACAGAAACCGACGTGAAGTAACAGTACTTGCATTGTTGCGTTTCGTTCGGTCAGTGAGAGCGCCGGAAAATTAATACTACCTATAAAATCACAGACTTCACACTGACAGAATTTGTATCCGCGAGACGCCGTTATTAAAAAGTTAGACTTGATAGCTACCTACGTCACTGATTCAGAATAACAACAAATCACAAATGACTTTTAATGAATCACACAGTTAATATTTTTGAAAACACCATTGATACAACAGGAAAAAATTTACCTGTTCGTTTGCCTCTTGTTGACATAAAAAAAATAGTCGAGGCAGTCACAAGGACTGCCGACAGAAGTGAAAACTCAAAACAATGAAATAAAAGTGTTCTCTCTTGAAGTGTCATATTAATTAGAGTGTGAAATGTTTAAAGTTCATAATTTGTCCATCAAAATTATCAACATTGGTAAGTTTTATTATATATATTAGTACTCGGGGAAATAATTATATACATTTTAATAAGTATATTAAATCAATGAAACGTATAATGAACTGCAAAATATCACTAATACATGTACACAGGTCGCTATACCATGCGTCGCTAGTCTGACGGAGGCCGCGCATGCGCAATACGGTCGGTCACGTTTACTGGCATGTCATGACGAAATGCGTCTAAAGTTGTCACTAAAAAAATTAATACTACCTATAAAATCACTGACTTCACACTGACTGTATCCACGAGACGCCGTTATTAAAAAGTTAAACTTGATAGCTACCTACGTCACTGATTCAGAATAACAACACATCACAAATGACTTTTTAATGAATCACACAGTTAATATTTTTTAAAACACCATTGATACAACAGGAAAAATTTTAAATTGACCATTTAAAATTGTTATTTGCAATAGAGAACAATATATAATTATTTTGATATTATTTTAATGGATGTTATTATACACAGTGATATATTATTAAACTTGCCGGAAAAATAACAAAACAAGTAGAATTACTAATAAGGAAGGTAATTTATAAAAGGCCGGTGCAAAATCCTTTGATTTTAGCTTTAGTATACTCATGAACGAGATGTTTATTTACTTGGGTATTGATGAGTAAAACGTATCTTTATCCCAACCTATATTTCTGATTTATAGGAATAGCCAACTGGTTCGATAGCGCTTGTTAGTCCAGTCGATTGTGATAAGAAAAACCACCGATCACGCCATCACCATCGGGCGGTCAACTCCGCTCCCGCACACCCATCGCGGCTCACTTCGACATCATCTCAAAGCTAGGTTCGATCCAACGGAGTGGATCCTTCGTGCATTAGTTCACTACACACGCCAAAGTGCACCCACGTGCACATTCACAGATACGTAGAGAGGTTCTGTGAGGGATCCTTCTTCCTTTTTATGGTTAGTTAGACGTAGCCGGATTTGTCAGATTTATAATACATGAATGCTAAAGAACACTATTTATCTATTTAAAATTCGCTTATGTGTATATATGTACCAATCTATACGTCTACATATATATATATATGTGTGTGTGTACCTATATGTGTGTATATATATATACCCCTATAAATATTATCTTGTTTTTATTTAGGTATATATATGTAGTAGATATTTTATTTATATTTTATAAGCATGTAACAGTTACGTGCCACCAACTTAGCTGGTATTAACTAGTTATTCCTGTACACCCAGAATACCCCTGACTCTCCTCCTCCTCCTCCTGAACAAATCCATCCAAAGGTTGCCTAGATGAAATTGCTAATAGCAATAAGGCCGCCCATTGTACTAACAAAACGTGAAATGTTTTTGAAATAAATGTATATAATTGGTTTACAATAAAGTTTAAATAAATAAAATGCTTTCGTGTAAAGCATATGAAGATATGCATCTGTCTCACTAATGTATTAAATATTTTTTAGAGTTGGTAACTTTTTGACCTGTCGCTACAATCACATTTTGAAATGCGTTACTGTAAAATAGTGTACGATAAAGTACAATAAACCTAACAGTGCTTTTAGAATTGTCATTTCACTTCATCAGCGTGATTGAATATATTTATTTTTAAGTGACATTTTGACATATTTATTTGGTTACCTATTAAAAAACGTCGGTTTTTTTTCTCGAACTGACTATGCTATTGACCTGACAAGGTCTTTACAGCTTCACCGGGCTACTAAAGTCGGTTTTCGTTTTTGTTTATATGTTCTATTAGATTTTCTATACTACATAACGCACTTTAACACGGATTTCGGATTTTTGAAGGTGTTAGAGCCACGCTGTAGCTATTACTATTTTCAGCATGAAGGGGTTTGTTCGCCCGGGGTAGTACCACCCTCTCACAGAAGTGAAGTAACAGTGCTTGCATTGTTGCGTTTCGTTCGGTCAGTGAGAGCGTCGAAGGAACACCTCCCCTCCCCTCAACCCTCCCTTCAGCCTTCCTCTTCCCCTTCCCATCAAACACAGGCTGGCAACGCACTGGCGACTCCCCTGGTGTTACTAGTGTCTATGGACGGTGGTGATAACTTAATATCAGGTGACCCACCTGTTCGTTTGCCTCTTGTTGACATAAAAAAAATAGTCGAGGCAGTCACAAGGACTGCCGACAGAAGTGAAAACTCAAAACAATGAAATAAAAGTGTTCTCTCTTGAAGTGTCATATTAATTAGAGTGTGAAATGTTTAAAGTTCATAATTTGTCCATCAAAATTATCAACATTGGTAAGTTTTATTATATATATTAGTACTCGGGGAAATAATTATATACATTTTAATAAGTATATTAAATCAATGAAACGTATAATGAACTGCAAAATATCACTAATACATGTACACAGGTCGCTATACCATGCGTCGCTAGTCTGACGGAGGCCGCGCATGCGCAATACGGTCGGTCACGTTTACTGGCATGTCATGACGAAATGCGTCTAAAGTTGTCACTAAAAAAATTAATACTACCTATAAAATCACTGACTTCACACTGACTGTATCCACGAGACGCCGTTATTAAAAAGTTAAACTTGATAGCTACCTACGTCACTGATTCAGAATAACAACACATCACAAATGACTTTTTAATGGAATCACACAGTTAATATTTTTGAAAACACCATTGATACAACAGGAAAAAATTTAATTGACCATTTAAAATTGTTATTTGCAATAGAGAACAATATATAATTATTTTGATATTATTTTAATGGATGTTATTATACACACTGATATATTATTAAACTTGCCGGAAAAATAACAAAACAAGTAGAATTACTAATAAGGAAGGTAATTTATAAAAGGCCGGTGCAAAATCCTTTTATTTTAGCTTTAGTATACTCATGAACGAGATGTTTATTTACTTGGGTATTGTTGAGTAAAACGTATCTTTATCCCAACCTATATTTCTGATTTATAGGAATAGCCAACTGGTTCGATAGCGCTTGTTAGTCCAGTCGATTGTGATAAGAAAAACCACCGATCACGCCATCACCATCGGGCGGTCAACTCCGCTCCCGCACACCCATCGCGGCTCACTTCGACATCATCTCAAAGCTAGGTTCGATCCAACGGAGTGGATCCTTCGTGCATTAGTTCACTACACACGCCAAAGTGCACCCACGTGCACATTCACAGATACGTAGAGAGGTTCTGTGAGGGATCCTTCTTCCTTTTTATGGTTAGTTAGACGTAGCCGGATTTGTCAGATTTATAATACATGAATGCTAAAGAACACTATTTATCTATTTAAAATTCGCTTATGTGTATATATGTACCAATCTATACGTCTACATATATATATATATGTGTGTGTGTACCTATATGTGTGTATATATATATACCCCTATAAATATTATCTTGTTTTTATTTAGGTATATATATGTAGTAGATATTTTATTTATATTTTATAAGCATGTAACAGTTACGTGCCACCAACTTAGCTGGTATTAACTAGTTATTCCTGTACACCCAGAATACCCCTGACTCTCCTCCTCCTCCTCCTGAACAAATCCATCCAAAGGTTGCCTAGATGAAATTGCTAATAGCAATAAGGCCGCCCATTGTACTAACAAAACGTGAAATGTTTTTGAAATAAATGTATATAATTGGTTTACAATAAAGTTTAAATAAATAAAATGCTTTCGTGTAAAGCATATGAAGATATGCATCTGTCTCACTAATGTATTGTTAGCTTAGCTCACATGGTTAGTTTAGTTCGATATGCGCTGTTGGTTTTAAGGCAACAGCTCAAGATGAGGTTCTGCCACTCTGGGAAACTCGAGCTCTTTGTCATTCGGCTGTTTACCCTAAGTGCTTGCCTTAAAATTTCTGTGCAGCTGTAAAGGCCCGTCTGGCAACAACGGTTAGTCAGTACAAAAAAATGTAATAAGAATAATAATAATTTGCAATTGTGTGTATTCCCTTTATAAATTCGCTTATGTGTATATATGTACCAATCTATACATCTATATATATATATATATATATATATATATATACACATACACACATATAAATATATATATAAATATTATCTTGTTTTTATTTAGATACGAGGTGTGACAATTAAGTAATGAGACTGATTTTATTGCCGCGCTTGTGGTAAACCTGGGACCTTGAAATTCCATTCCCCTTCCCCGGCATCGTTCCCCTCTCCATTGATATATTTTCCATCGATCTAGCTTGTTTAGTTCGCCTGCTTTGTCGTGTCGAGTAGACGTGTGTTGGTGGTGCTCGTCACGAAAATGGAGAAACGAAATCAAGAGCAGCGCGTCACGATAAAATTTTGCGCCAGATTGGGCGAAACAGCTTCCAGCAGAGCTAGTTTTTTCAATACGACCCGGAATCCAAACGCCAAAGCTCACAATGGTTGTCTCCGCACGCCCCCCACCCGTTAAAAGCTCGCATGAGCAAGTCGATGGTGAAAACGATGATTGTTGCCTTTTTGATAGCCTTGGAATTGTCTACAAAGAATTTGTTCCATCGGGGCAAACCGTAAATCAAGTCTACTATCGCCAAGTACTCGAAAGATTGCGAAAACGAGTCAACAGGGTGCGCCCAGACATCATTCGTTACTGGATCCTTCATTACGACAACGCGCCGTGCCACACCGGCCTCAGCGTGTTCCAGTATTTGGCCTCTAAAAGGATCGTCATGTTGCAACAGCCGCCTTATTCGCCCGAATGTTACCCTGTGACTTTTTTTTGTTCCCTAGAACAAAATCTGTAGTCATAGGAATTCATTTTGAGTTGATTACGTACATCCAGGCGGCCGTGACGAGGGTACTCGCGGACATCCCAGTCAAAGCGTTCCAGAAATGTTACGAATCATGGAAAACCGGCTGGAATCGTTGTATAGCTGCCCAAGGGGACTACTTTGAAAGGGATGGCAGAGTTGTAGAATAATTTTTATATATACGGTTTTTATGGAATCAGTCTCATTACTTAATTGTCACACCATGTAGTATATGTAGTATATATATGTATATTGTATATATGTATATATGTATTGTATATAGTGTATATATGTAGTAGATATTTTATTTATATTTTATAATGTATTTTATAAGCATGTTACAGTTACGTGCCACTAACTTAGGTGGTATTAACAAGTTGTTATTCCTGTACACCAGAATACCCCTGACTCTCCTCCAATGAACAAATCCATCCAAAGGTTGCCTGGGTGAAATTCTTAATAGCAATAAGGCCGCCCATTGTACTAACAAAACGTGAAATGTTTTTGAAATAAATGTATATAATTGGTTTACAATAAAGTTTAAATAAATAAAATGCTTTCGTGTAAAGCATATGAAGATATGCATCTGTCTCACTAATGTATACATGTATTGTTAGCTCAGCTCACATGGTTAGTTTAGTTCGATATGCATTGTTGGTTTTAAGGCAACAGCTCAAGATGAGGTTCTGCCACTCTGGGAAACTCGAGCTCTTTGTCATTTGGCTGTTTACCCAAAGTGCTTGCCTTAAAATTTCTGTGCAGCTGTAAAGGCCCGTCTGGCAACAACGGTTAGTCAGTACAAAAAAATGTAATAAGAATAATAATAATTTGCAATTGTGTGTATTCCCTTTATTTTGTAGGTGGTAGAGCCACGCTGAAGCTATTACTGGTTTCAGCATGAACGGGTCGGCTCGCCCGGGGTAGTACCACCCTCTCGCAGAAAACCGACGTGAAGTAACAGTGCTTGCATTGTTGCGTTTCGTTTGGTCAGTGAGAGCGCCGGATACCAACTTCCCCGCCCACTCCCCCCCAAACACAGGCTGGCAACGCACTTGCGACTCCCCTGGTGTTGTAAGTGTCTATGGACGGTGTTGATCAGTTAACATCAGGTGACCTACATGTTCTTTTGCTCCGCTACAATATAAAACAAAATCAAGAAATAAGTCGCAGCCGTCATAAGGACTGCAGGCAGAAGTGAAAACTCAAAACAATGGAATGACTGTTCTTTTTTTAATTTTAAAATGAAATTATAATCTGAATTATAATAAATCGATGACGCGCATCCATAAGCTTTTGTCTTACCACATGTTTGCCTTAATCGCTCAACGCAGCTAAATTTTTTTTTTTATATCATAAGTGGCAAACGAACAGGTGGGTCACCTGATGTTAAGTGATCACCACCGTCCATGGACACTAACAACACCAGAGGGGTCGCCAATTGCCACCCTTTGGGAGGAAGCGTTAAAGGAGGGAGAGGAGAGAGGAGAGGGGAGGGGAGATGAGCCTCCGGCGCTGTCACTGACCGAACGAAACGCAACAATGCAAGCACTGTTACTTCACGTCGGTTTTCTGTGAGAGGGTGGTACTAGCCCGGACGAGCCGAACCATTCATGCTGAAACCAGTAATAGTTTCAGCGTGGCTCTACCACCATTAAAAATAAGTATTCACTTCAATATATGTTTAAATGTATGCAGTACTTTTTGCGTGATGCCTATACAAACGCTCAGTCCTCTATAATTTGATTCGCATATAAGATAGATATAATGTGGACAAACTTCGATCAACAATAACTAGATATCGGGTCGGCGTGAAAATACGTCTAGGTAAATAACAGCTCACTTAAAACGTGAGCTTTTATTTTGTTTAGTTTGTTTGAAACACAGCCACTGTAAGAACGTTTCACAATGCCGCAGTGTATTCAAAAGATGCAAAAATAATACCCAAAAAAGCAATTTAACGGCCGGAGTATCTTACTTTCCCTAAATACATGTGGAATAAGTTATATTTAAACCTTTAAACTAACAAATAATATTAAATTTTAAACAAAATTACCGATTTTAAACCTGTGATACAAATGTTTGGTCAAGGCTCGCCAACCACGCACAATAACGGGAAAAAGTACTTTACATTGCGGGTAAAGGTTGAATTCACACTAAATGTTGTTTATGTTGTCTTTTCGTTTGTAAGTGACTGGAGTAATTTATTGCTTTGCTCGTTTTATCGTAAGTATTAGATAATATTTTGAACATTCGTGACTTTATTACTAGTTGACATGGTTGTAATTAGGTTGAACTTAAAACTGTTTTAAAACTTTTTTTCTCCCTTTCTTAGTAAACAAATAGTTACACATAAGTATATATTTACGCGGACAGGATTTAGCTTCGATTTTGTACGTGACCCTTTATCTAGTTATTATTGATCGAAGCGGACAAAGTAACGAGCAGTTGCAACTAATTTATAAGTAACTAACTAACTGGTCACACCAGACTAGGAAATAGTTTAGAATATTATCCGATACGAAATATATATAAGGGTTGTTGAGGTATGTATGCTTGGTACACATATATGTTTCAACAACTCGTATATGTATGAATAGTTAGCTTAGCTTAGGTTAGCTCAGATAGGTCGCGAATTGCTTGTATCAGGCAACAGCCAAAGCCGAGGTGTGCCGCGCACCCTTGAGCTAGTTGTCAAAGTAAAATCGGCTGAGTGCCTTAAGCGCTCGCCTTAGTAGTTCGGTGAAGCTGTTAAGTCCTTGCTTGGTCAATAGCGTAGTTAGTTCGAAAAAAAAACTAACTGGTACGGAAAACATAGCGAGGTTTGTATAATTATAAATCATCGTTATTAATAAAATAAATAGTTACTTCTAATTGAACGACGGTTTTCCTTATTTATATATGCCAATGTGTTAGGACAAGGTCATGCTTTTGAACCACATGACTAATGCCCGGCTTCTGCGGTACCTTAACTGTAGTTTATCTGTTCAATACCGTTATTGGTTCGGATACTTGTCAAATTGCGTTTCTGAAACACAATCATATGATAAATGTCAGTAAAATTCAACGGGCAATTTGACTGTTTATCTTATGGATTACTTTGTTGAGTCAAGGTTGAGTCACACCGAGTACCTCAGAAACCGGCCATTAGGCCAATATTGTATAGGTTATATTATGCATTTTCAAAAGAATCGATTAATTTTTACTCTCAAAATCTGCACTGTAATCTTCGGGGTAGTAAAAAGGATGCCTGTGAAAACGGAGCTCATAATAGTAATATTTAAAGGCGCGCACTGGGGTTGACGATGCAGTGGTGGGGGTAAACACAGTGTCGGGTAGAGTATTGGAAACACCGCAACCAGCTCTCGTCCGATCGACGAAGTTAGAGAACGTCAGGCGCGGTCAGTTTTTTTTTCTCGAACTGACTACGCTATTGGTCGTTTTAGAGGCCTATAAGTTAAGCTAAACTATTCATACAGATATGAGTTATTGAAACATACATGTGTACCAGGCATACGTGTCTCAATAACTCTTATGTGTATTTTGTGTCGGAAAATTTCTGAACTATTTCAGTTCGATAAGGGAAAAAAACAAAACCCTTCCACTTTTTATGTGTAAGCGTGTGAGCGTGCACCTGTATGGAGGTGATATGTGTAGTGTTGTAGCAGTGATGTAAATAGGGCCATAGATAAGACACTATATACTGTCAGGACTTCGATGGGTAACTGTTGGGAACATCGCGTCACGCGTCACGCGTTCTGTTGCACTTTTTCAAATTACAATGTTTTCCTGTAATACGAAAGACTATACGCTGTAATACGCTTCTATAGATACACGCTGTTTTAGAATGTTATTTTGTAAGAAAATGGACGTCACTTAAAACTGAAAGTTAAATTATAAATATCATCTAAATTTAGCGTTTTTACCATCTACTTGAATGTTTAACCGCAATTTTGTTTTATATTAAATGACTATGTTGTCTAAATTTTTTTTATATCATAGGATGCAAACGAACATCTTGATCAACTGATGTTAAGTGATCACCACCGTTCATAGACACTTCAAACACCAGGGAAGTCGCCAGCCTGTGTTTGGGGGAGGGGAGGTGGGTATTCGGATCTATATAAAATTGTAAACACGCTGCATGTGAAAAGTTTGGCACTCAAATACATCTGACGGAACACAGCAACAGGCCTTTGGAGAGAAATCTCTAACTAGCGGATATAGGAATAGAAGAGAATAGGAAAAAAAAATGGTAATTGAAATTCCAATGAAACGTCCAAAGAACAGCTGTAAGTATCTTGCAAATATCATTAACGTATGCGAAATCTCATTGCGACACTGAAATAGGTATCTAATTGCGTCTGCAACTTCAAGACGACTTGGATCTGTGACAGACGAAAGACACGTGCGACGATTTGGTATTTTTAGGGACGCAGAAAACATTAAATACGCTAAGCTTACTACACCGGACGGATAATATTCTTTTTATCCACTTCGTTGGACATTAAAAAAAAATGGCAAACAGTCAATACAATCGAAAAGTGAAGTGGTTTGGATCCATCTTCGAAAAATTACGCAGTATATAGCCATAGTGTTATGCGGAATCAGTAGTTTGGAAGTGATTATTTAATAACAAAAAGAAACACTGTATCCTTACCTAAACACAAATCAGTAGGCTGTGAAAGTAGTTTCAAATATGCGGCATCAAAAAACTTGTATAATTTACTTCCTCCATTACAGATAAAAAGCAAATTTATATTTAAGAAACTATTAAAACAACCAATTCCTGAGCAACAGAGATTAGGGCATTTAGTCGTATAATTATAGATTTGACCCATAATTCACAAGATCATATATCTTTATATTGCAACGCTTTTTCGTTTTTCTCTTGTTACTTTATTTTTGGTTGGGTCTCTTAATTATTTATATGTATAGACTAGCTGCACCCGCAAAAACCTGTGGTAGAAATGTTTGGCCAAGGCTCGCCAACCACGCACAAACATGTACAATAACGGGAAAAGTACTTTATTCATTGCGTGTTAAGGTTGAATTCACACTAAATGTTGTTTATGCTGCCTTTTCATTTGTAAGTGACGGGAGTAGGACGGAGCTAACACTACAAACCAACGCACCACCTGTTATTGCTTTGCTCGTTTTATCGTAAGTATTAGATAATATTTTGAACATTTGTGACTTTATTACTAGGTGTCATGGTTGTAATTAGGTTGAACTTAAAACAGTTTTAAAACTTTTTGTCTGCCTTTCTTAGTAAACAAATACATAAGTATATATTTACGTGGACAGCAGTTAGGTGCGATTTTGTACGTGACCCTATATCTAGTTATTGTTAATCGAAAGTATACAATGAAGACGTATTATCTGATTTGAAAAAACGGAATTTATTATATTTATGTATATAAAATATCATATTTGAAGTCCATATATATCATTTCACTACATATAACAAAACAAAGTTCTCTGTCACGCCTGTCTGTCTGTTCGCGATAAACTCCAAAACGACTGTACGGATTTTCATGCGGTTTTCACCAGTAGATGAAGTAATTCATGAGGTAGGTTTAAGTATATAATTTGGCAAGGTTTTTTTTATTATCAGTAAAATTGTCTAAATCATCTCAAAAAACAGGTAGCAAAAATGGTTCACTTCAAAATGCATATAAAGATTAAGCAAAATAATCCTTCATATCACAATATGTGTATGTACTACAAATATAGCGCCAATAAATGTAAAGTCAGAATATAAACGGAATTCCTACATATTCACTTAAAAGACACGTGCCGACGCTGCTGGTGAAAGTTTGGTGAAAATCGGTCCAATCATTTTGTAGATAGCATTGCAGACGAAGCTGCGGTTAATACTTAGTCTAATTTAGAGTAACCTAAGAACCCCGCTGAAATTTCAACTATGTGTCAGTGAAATTCCCGTCAAAATCGGTACAGCCGTTTCGAAGATTACCCTGATTACAGACAGACAGACCGACAAAAATTGCATTTTTGTTATCACAAGTGCATTTGTTATCAGTATGCTTTCATACCCAATCAGTAAAAAAATTTTATTTTGATATTACACACAGACACTTCATTTTTATTATATGTATATATAGATAATCGTAATTTTATATAGACCATTATTTTTATTATTAAATTTAGTAAAGTTTCAGTCAATGCTATTGAACAGAGAAAGAATAGTAGATAGATAGTTTAACAAATGTTCGACGTGATTCTTTAAATTGGCATAACTTTTTTATTTATGAACCGATTGACATGAAACAAACACTAAATCTTTACTTAACATTTAGTGTTTGTTTCATGTCAATCAGTTCATAAATAAAAAAGTTATGCCAATTTAAAGAATCACGTCGAACATTTGTTAAACTATCTATCTACTATTCTTTCTCTGTTCAGTAGCATTGACTGAAACTTTACTAAATTTCATAATAAAAATAATGGTCTATATAAAATTACGATTATCTATATACATATAATAAAAATGAAGTGTCTGTATGTAATACATTTTTATTATATGTATATATAGATAGGTACTTTAATTTTTTTAATTCTTACGTCTCAGGAGCGAACTAAGAGACGCTTACTTGTATTTTAGCAGGGACATTTGAGTGCTGGCTGAATACCAGCACCGTTTTCAAACGTACGTTGTAGCTAGGTTTTATTTCCATAGCTTTACTTTTTATGTTTGAGGGGTTTTTGTACACTTGTAATACTATGCCAATAAATTTCTTTCCTTCCTTGTTTCTGTCTTTTTTTCTTTCTTTCTAAACTTCAAAGGAACTGTGTTTTCGTTAAGCACAGTTGAATCTCTATAACTCGAAATTCGCTAAGTCATAATCCTCAGTAAGTCGGAAAAAAAATCCATTCATTGAACCCCTAAACGAGCGTTATCTCGAATTATTTAGACTTTGTAACTCGAACAAAATGTTATTCCCTGTGTGGTATTGTTAAGGCATATAATCTACTAGCGGTCCCTGCGGACATTGTCCCGCTTTGATAATAAAAAATCCTAGAATCAGACCGCATCGCCACCTACCGGGTAAAAGGATTTTGGGGTGTAAGGGGTGTCGAATAACATCATAAGGCTTGAGACACCCAAGCCAACCTCACCTGCACGTGGTGCACCCTGCTGAATAACGAACAAGGTAATGGCGAAAGCGGCGTGGTAGGGTTTTACAGCCTGACTGGGTCGCAACCACCATGTAAATGGCGAAAAAGCCCGTTATAGTGTTTCGCTTCTGCGGGTCAGCCAGCGGCGAGCGGCGATGGATAGTGTGTCAATCGGTGGTCACCATTGTTTTTGGATTGTACTGTGCTTACTATCAGGCATAGTGCAGTCACTTTGCCGTGCTACTATAAAAGAAAATATATATATATTTCAATAACTCACCGTGCTCTTTCTCGTAGTACTGCCTGAAGGGTGCCAATGCTGGGTCGTACTTTACTTCTTCGGGCAGACCGAGCCACAACTGAACCGCCCCAGCGGTCAGGTCTGCGGTCGACACCAATGAGTACTGGCTTCTACTCAACTCTATGTTACCCTTCCTGGAACCACTCCACTTTTTAACACGTTCTATTATAGGTTCCATATTGTTTTAAATATAAAACACATTAATTTCCTAAGAAAAACACATAAAATTTGGTACGTTCACGTAAAAGTCTTCAACGACATATGGCAGTTTGAAGTAAGTCCATATAGTTTTAAATATATACTTCTTTGTTGTAGTTTAATTATACAGTTCAGTTAATTAAGGCCTAGATATTACAATATAAATCGAATTACTTAGCACTTACTTACTTACTTAGCACATATATCGCACCTTTAATAAAAAAT
>MU160803.1:22801-45284 GCA_015888305.1 Antheraea pernyi | reverse complement strand
GCAATGCCGACAGCAGGGTGGTATTCACTTTTGCGGGTCGCGTTTCGGGATCAGCCTGTGCATATCCAGCTTTTCGCAAGCCGGCATGACAGAGGCGACCGGCGATGGTTAGTGTGTCACTCGGTGGGGTCGCCATTGTTTTTGGATTGTACTGTGGCATCTTTATGTGGTACCATCAGTCACAGTGCAGTCATTTTGTCGGGCTACTATTTACGATTTTTTAATCCACTCATTAAATCTCATGAATATTTGTAATCTAAACATGTGCTCATTAATTCTTATAACTTTTACATTACATCCATTACAACTCATAAGATTCTAGATTTTTACTTAAAATACGGTGAGATTCTATTAGACACTGAAGCTACTCATAAGATCTCTTAGATCTAATGAGTTATGGCAGTTATGAGTTTTTATGAGTAATTTCTCGGACAAATACACCTATTAAATCTTATAGAATATTTTCGTATTATTTTTTTTATGAGAAGGTATGAGTTTTTTCCAGCAGGGTTTGCAACCAATAAGACTAGATGGCTCCATACTCAGTTCATTTTTAGAACTTGTGGCACTTAGCTGTCTTTGATTCTGTATGCCTCAAATGTAGAACTTATAATGCACTCGTCAACGGACTATTGGTAGTATAAGTTTTAGTATTTGTTACAAAATTTGAAAATCTTGAACAAATAACAAATTATGTAATGTATTTCTTTTACAAAATTGGCTATATATATTTAAAAACATGATGCGCCATTTTGAGAGCTGGATTTAAAAAAATCACCCGAACAATTGAACATTTTTAATTGTTGGTTAATTCGATTTTTCACAGTCAAAATGCTTTAAAGCGTCATGAAAATATATACACACTACGTCGATCGATGAATACAATCATTGCTTCATTCATTAATCAGAGTGCTCCATTGAGTGTTACCATAATGTAACGCGATATAAGCATGACTGGTTAAAGAGTTGCAATATTATCACAGATTACTCGTTACTTGCTTCTCGTTCTAAATCAGTTAAAAAAAAAAATAGGTGCTTAATATTTGACCTAATTATCTCGACAAACGCAAAACTGATATACACTCAACATCAGGCGATTTACGCAAAAACGAACTGGTGTAATAAATACGGAAGCGGTGAATCACACCGTGCCGCGCCCCGCTTCCATTTGTTCGAACATACGGAGTTACGGAATGATTAACCTTGAAAAGCGTCCCTTCAATTTTGTTCATTGAACATAGGTGTGATTTTTTTACGTTTAAAAGTATCGTTCCCATGCTTTTTAAAGTTTTAGTACTTTAGCTAAGTTCCTATTTGTTGTTTCTTAGTATTTGTTTTGATATTATTATTTTATATGTTAAATGTGAACATGAACTACCACACGATTGAACGGTGTCACCCTTTAAACATTCACATGGTATTTATGTCTGTTCATTAACTGCGCTTACACGGTTGGGCAGTTCCTAATAAAATTTGACATAAAAATCGATTGTCGTGGTATACAATATGGAAACGTTTTTTCCCCAACAAAAGAGCAAAAGCAGCAGAATTTACTATTTTTTTATTTGGTTCATAAATCACGCATCACATATGAATAACGAACCACACGTTTTAGAAAATTAAAAATGAACACAGCTTGCATAATGATTAAAAAGAATATAAAAGATTTATCATATCTCGACGATGTATGTAATTGACCTATTGGTTTAGTGATCGGTACGAACTGGAAGTTATCTACAAGGGATATATTATTTGCAAGGTTACATAGTGTCACGATAACACACTTGGCAATAATATCTCATTATTACTTAAATAGCAAATAAGTTATTTATTATTGCGTACATTAATTTATTGGTAAATGTTCCATTTATAAAGGAAGAGTTGATTCAATAAATCGATGTTACGAATGTAGTAAAATCTATACTAATATTATATAAAGCTATTTGTTTGTTTGTTTGGTTGAACGCGCTAATCTCAGGAACCTGATCCGATTTGAAAAATTCTTTCAGTGTTAGATAGCTCATTTATTGAGGAAGGATTATAGAGTATATATTATCGGGGTTTATTTCCTTTTGAGAGCTTACCCTGTATTAGCGTTAAGCCAATGAACTCCACGCGGACGAAGTCGCGGCAACAGCTAGTAAATTATGTATATAAAGTCGATACAATATTATAAGAATCAATCAAATACGACACACTTGCGGTTGATATTTATCCCTTTGGATGTTTATTAAGTCCTTCACAGAAATAATCAAATATTTTTCGAGAAGAGACGGGGATAAGATCAGTGCAACTTGCTCCACACAACACTAGGGAACTAAAAGGAGTCATCGCAGAAGAATGAGAACGTATTCGTCAAAACCTTATTAAAAATATCATGGAGAGCAGAAGGATTTTGGCAAGAGGTTACACTCGTTATTAGGTTTCTACATTTGTAACTTTATTTAAATAAACTAATACAAAATGTTGTATTTATTGCTGACAACTTCTCATTGTTTGGAGGTGTGGATAGGTTTTATGGAATCCATTTACATGATTTAAGTATACGGACTACGTCAAACAATTAAATTTAATCTAATTAACTGAAATCGAACTTTTTTAGGAGCTTTTAATAGTTTTAGTTAAATTAATTGTTTTTTCACATCGAATCTGTAATTGTAGGCTAAGGGCTCTAGGTGGTAGAGCCACGCTGAATCTATTACTGATTTCAGCATGAATGGGTCGGCTCGTCCGGGGTAGTACCACCCTCTCACAGAAAACTGACGTGAAGTAACAGTGCTTGCATTGTTGCGTTTCGTTCGGTCGGTGAGAAAGCCGGATAAACCTTCTTCCCCCGCCCCCAAACACAGGATGGCAACGCACTTGCGACTCTTCTAGTGTTGAAAGTGTCTATGGACGGTGCTGGACAAAATGTATGTCACATATTCAAATTGTTTGGTTGCAGTTCGTATTGGACGTATTGGAAAATCCTAACGTACATAAATTACTGGCACTGCTCGTACTTCCACATTCAAAGTAAAAACGAAGCGAGATAAATTACCCACTCTTACATTCACATAAAATATTACTTATACTGTCAGATATTATGTATAGTTTATGTAATAATTTATCATATTAACCAGGTTTTATATAAGTTTAAAACAAATATACTTTTAAACCCGCTTGACATGATGCTCAAGCTTC
Source organism: Antheraea pernyi (assembly GCA_015888305.1). Taxonomy (NCBI): domain Eukaryota; kingdom Metazoa; phylum Arthropoda; class Insecta; order Lepidoptera; family Saturniidae; genus Antheraea; species Antheraea pernyi. Next base: position 42,101 of record MU160803.1, on the reverse strand, counting down.
CAGTTTGGCAAATAGGTAATAATATGCTTAAGAACTATTATGTAAAACCTAACATAATTAATTACCTAAAAAAAACTGTTACTGGTTGTACTGAGTCTGAAATATGGAACGACCAATTTGTCACAGTCTCAATGTAATAAATCTAATAGTTATCAAATTAATTTCCTACGTATATTACGTTACACAGCATGTTGACTTTATTCAAAAACGTAATTATTCGGAAGATTCCCATACAAGTTATTAAAATTGGAATACATATGTATCACGTTCATATATCGATTGTATAATATAACAGCCTTCATTAAGTCTACATTCTGTATATGTAAATCGTTATTATGCCTGTTAGTGATCGTATAACTACTGAACGACTACACCGTTATATTTAATGTTCTATTTGTTATCTCGACACAATATTTTATAGCTATACAAATAACCGATACATGGATCTGCATTCGTTATTAAGAAAATGTACACCGAATTACTACCTGGATGAAAATCTCTTTTATTTTTAAAAATAAATTATAGGTTTCACAGTTGGTGCCTGATGGTAAGCACAGTACAATCCAAAAATAATGGCGACCCCCGAATGACACACTATCCATCGCCGGTCGCCGATGTCATGTCGGCCTGCCAATAGCTGGATACGCACAAGCTGATCCCGAAACGAGACCCACAGCAGCGAATCACTATGGCGGACTTTTTAGCCATACACATGGTGGTTGCGACCCAATCAGGCTGTAAAACCCTACCACCCCGCTATAGCCATTGCCTCGTTCGTTATTCAGCAGGGTGCACCACATGCAGGTGAGGTTGGCTTGAGAGTCTTAAGTCTTAGATGTTATTCGACACCCCTTACACCCCAAATTCTTTAATGTGGCTTATGGCAGGAGTAGACTGGTAGAAATTATCACGTAAGAAGCTTTATGCCTCTTCCACGTGAGTTTCTGTCTGTTGTCATTTTTCATTACATATGAGTGTGTGCGTGCTCGCACTCGTAATTCGAGCAGACGATTGTCACGCGCTGCCGGTTCTTTACTTTATTTGCTTTGAAATAAATATAGAAAATAAATATATACAAATTACACAGAAAAAAATGACTCACATTCGTCATGTGGTAGCACCACGCCGAAGCTATTACTGGTTTCAGTATGAATGGGTCGGCTCGCCCGGGGTAGTATCACCCTCTCCTAGAAACCCGACGTGAAGTAATAGTGCTTCCATTGTTGCGTTTCGTTTTGTCAGTGAGAGCGCCAGAGGTACCCCTCCCGTTGCCTTCCCCCTCTCCTCCTCCCCCTCCCCCCTTTTACCCAAAAACACAGGCTGGCAACGCACTTGCGACTCCTCTGGTGTTGCTAGTGTCTATGGACGGCGGTGGTCACTTAACATCAGGTGACCAGCCTTTTCGTTTGCCTCCTTTGACATAAAAAAGGGGGCATAACGTTTTTCCCTTATGCCACAAAAATATATAAATAATTTAAATCTCTATATAGAATTAGGTTTGAAGAATAAGTTTTAAGAATTTTGTCCATGAAGGGGCTTCCACTACTACACAGGTTTTTTTTTCACGTTTAATATGTTGTACCCAGCTTGCGAATTGGGTAATGACATTCATATTTTGATAGTGCTTCACAGATTAGGGACAAAATGTATGTCACATATTCAAATTGTTTGGTTGCAGTTCGTATTGGACGTATTGGAAAATCCTAACGTACATAAATTACTGGCACTGCTCGTATTTCCACATTCCATTTAAAAACGAAGGGAGATAAATATACCCACTCTTATATTCACATAAAATATTACTTATACTGTCAGATATTATGTATAGTTTATGTAATAATTTATCATATTAACCAGGTTTTATATAAGTTTAAAACAAATATACTTTTAAACCCGCTTGACATGACGCTCAAGCTTCCAGTTTGGCAAATAGGTAATATGCTTAAGAACTATTATGTAAAACCTACAATAATTACCTAAAAAAACTGTTACTGGTTGTTCTGAGTCTGAAATATGGAACGACCAATTTGTCACAGTTTCAATGTAATAAATCTAATAGTTATCAAATTAATTTCCTACGTATATTACGTTACACAGCATGTTGACTTTATTCAAAAACGTAATTATTCGGAAGATTCCCATACAAGTTATTAAAATTGGAATACATATGTATCACGTTCATATATCGATTGTATAATATAACAGCCTTCATTAAGTCTACATTCTGTATATGTAAATCGTTATTATGCCTGTTAGTGATCGTATAACTACTGAACGACTACACCGTTATATTTAATGTATCTATTTGTTATCTCGATACAATATTTTATAGCTATACAAATAAACGATAGATGGTTCTGCATTCGTTATTAAAAAACTGTACACCAAATTACTACCTGGATGAAAATTTCTTTTATTTTTAAAAATAAATTATAGGTTTCACAGTTCTTACCTGACGCTAAACGACAATGTAGCCCAAAATGGTAAGCAGGCTAAACCTAGGTTTAGCGTCTCTAGAGAGGGGACAGTTTGCTGCTGCCGGAAAATACCGAAAAGTGCTTGTCAACAGATTTTCAATTTAAACGTTGCAGCTTTCAAACGTAGAAAATGCTTTGTCTATTATTTTATTTATTACTAGCTGACCCGTGCCCACATCATTGGGTAGTAATAGGCATTATCAAGCTACAACTTTTTTCTAGAACTCAATCATATATCCTTCATCGTTAAGGCAGCGTTCGTAAGAAACGTTTTCGTTCGACCATTTTTTCTCCGACTCCCCACATATTACCCCCTACAACCTCACAAACTTTATCTCTTTATGATATTAGTATAGATAATATAAATAGTTAATAGCTTCTGCCCGCGACTTCGTTCGCATGGAATGGTTATTTTGCGCTAAGACGCAGCGGAAGCTCTGAAAAGGAAAAAATACCCCGATTTTGCAACATTCTTCATTGCTGCTCAGCTCCTATGAGTATTAGCGTGATAATATATAGCCTATTACCTTCCCTGATAAATAAGCTATATAATACTGAAAGAATTTTCCGAATCGGACCAGTAGTTCCTGAGATTACCCCTTACAACGTCACGAACTCACAAACTTTACCTCTTTATAATATTAGTATAGATAATGTTTTCCTCCATGGAAAACTCCAGCTCATTCGCAAGGGTTCCAACTTATATCGACCGATGCTATGTCCGAGCAAACTGGCTACTAAGCCATCATCGTTTCAATTTATTTCATCATCAATTTAGTATCAAAGAAGAAAGTAAAAAATTTAGTCGCAACAGCTGACGCTGTAGTTGATCTATTAAGTATAAGAAAAGGCAACACAATATATCCCCAGTCAGTTATGAAATGTATTAGTTGATTGCATAAATTAAAGTAGTAATTATGTAAACATTGTATCTATTAATGTGCTTTAAAGCATTTGGAGGTGACGTGAAGAAATGAAAGAGCATTTTCTCACTACAGGACTATTACTGTAGTGTGACGTCTTACAAATTGTTTTTACGAGCCGGGCCTTCATACAATTTACCACGACTCTTGTACATTTTTTTACTTACTATTTTATATTCGCGGCACACGTTTGATCATATATTTTACCAAATTTAACATGTTTGAAACCTTTGAAGCCCGTAAGTTGCGTAATAATCTATATATATAACAAGACTGTGAATCTAATGAGTCTGCCCTTTTTAGTATTTATGAAAAAAATTGTTGCAGGTGTCTTGATATAAAAATGTATGTCTGTATGAACACGCATCACTGCTATAGTACTACGTTCACGATATAACCTCACCAAGAAAATCATAAAGCATACTTCGAGTAATATTTAATCTTGGTGTCATTATAATCGGTTCACTCTCTCAAAAGTTATGTTAATATTAATGACTACATGACTTAAGTGCGAGAGAAAAGTAGATAAGTAAATGGACTTAATAAATTCAAATGATTTTATTAGTCACTGTTTTTTTACGATAGGTTCCACGCGAACGGAGCCGCGGGCATAGCTAGTAATAAATATGAACATGTTATCCAATAACAAATAATTGCTGCACACTATTCAAAGTATACAGACTTTGTTGTTACATAACTTTGATTACTACATTATTTTCATCTTTATTTTATTTTATCAAAGTTATTTGTGGACGGGTACCAGGGTTACTATGAGAGAGGCATTATGAAACGAATAGCTATCGAAGAAAACATCGCATATTTGACCTAAATCAAATTATTCTAACAATGCTTAATAAAAGCGTCCAAGTTCATGCAAGGTTTCCTTTTTTACACGTAAATTTGTTCCAACAGCATTTTTTATATATGTATACCAAAATATATCTCTCTCTCATCTTTTCTCTTTTATTATTTGGAGCGACAGCAATTATCTACAATGAAATGGTGACTGTTTCAGAGCGGTATGACGATATTCGTGAAATATTGAATTAATTCGCTTCAGTTTTCAACGTTCGACATTTATCAATATCCAATCAACTGATCGGTTTAATAGCGTAGCATTCTCGCGATTTTATAGAGATACCTACCTGGCAACTGAACTGTTCGAGCTTAGTCAGAAAGTGCACTATATTATTACGCATCGGACAGAAGTAAAGCCTTTGAGGTCACATTAAATAACCGAGAGGTATACGCGCTCAACGTCAGTTACTTAAAGGCAAAGTTTAACAACGATTCGTATCCCTTTGAAAAGTTTGAATTTGTTAACAAATAGACGTGAATTCACACACAAGAGTAATTTCCAACGTGAATTCAGTAATTAACAGCAGATATTAAATCCGTAACAATTTAAATTGTACTAAAATTATGAACGAGAAAGTTTGTGGGGTTGGGTAGATGTCTGTTATTCTTTAATGGAAAAATTACTGACCGATTTTTGATGGATACATTTTCACAGTAATAAAGCTTATGCATCAATATAACACATAAATTATAACTTGCCAGTGGTCCGCCTGGCTTCACGTGGGTGTAATTCTTCATTTTTTAAACACGTTAGCCCCTCTCTCTGCGCGTTCTTCGCTACGCGCGACGGCGTACATTTTTCTATTAGTATTTTGTTCAGATTGTCATTTTGAAATTCGTAATATCTTTTGATTGGAATCTCCAATTTGAATAATACAAAAAGTAATCAAAAAAGTTGTATTGAAACATTCTTGAATACGAAATAATTTATTTGGATAAGGATTAACACAAAGGTATGAATAACATAGTTTGAGTTTAGTCGGCATTTCTATCAACTTTTGGTTGTTACAGGTAGTTGGTTGTACAAGTAGTAACAGTGCAATAACTACAATAGTTGGACATATCGTATGTTGTAAGTTCCTTAATTTTGTAGAATATTTTTTGTTCTATCATCAATAGTTTCCGCAGTGTATGCGATGATAAACATTTTATGCCAATTTTTTTACACCTTGGGATACATTATTTAAGTTTTAGTAAAGATACTTTCTTTTTCTAATAATAAATATAGTCCATGTTATTCAGAGATAATTTAGCATTTTAATGGTGAAAGAATTTTTGAAATCGATTCAGTAATTTTTATTTATTAGTGTCGATAAAAAGATAATTGAAATTGGTCAAATATAACGATAACTATGAAGTAGTTGACTTAAAAATTTTACCATATCAGAGCTGTCTCAGTGTGCGCTGTGTAAAGCTTTAAAGTTATACGAAGGTGGTAGTTTTGTAGGTGGTAGAGCCACGCTGGAGCTCTTACTGGTTTCAGCATGAATGTGTTGGCTCAACCGGGGTAGTACCACCCTCTCATAGAAAACCGACGTGAAGTAACAGTGCTTGCATTGTTGCGTTTCGTTTGGTCAGTGAGAGCGCCGGAGGCCCACCTCCCCTTCCCTTCCTCCTTGCGACTCCCCTGGTGTTGCAAGTCTCTATGGACAGTGATGATCACTTAACATCAGGTGACCCACTTGTTCATTTGCCCGCTTTTGATATAAAAAAAAACACTAGCATTAAAAGCACTAGCATATCACACGACATTATAAATTTATCTCCTGCCAAAAATACCCCTCAACGCGCCTTTAAATTTTCACTTCAATTATAAATTGCGGTCAAATTTTGACCACTTTAGATCGACTAGTCTACATTAATAGGCGAAGATTAAACAAATTGCAATTAAAAAAGGCAATTGCCTTACTCTTCTCTCTGTGTAAACGGATTTTGTTTATTTTTTTTTTGTTAGTAACTATTGACAACCTTGTTTTAAGTTGTTTTATGTTTTAAGTATAAAAATCTAAATCAACTACTTTGCTCAATTTAGGCCCTGGGAAGGCGCTTATGAATATTAATATCACCGGTTCGGTTCGGAAAACAACCCAGACATCGAGAAAAATCAGACAATCGATCGGGTTTATCTTTTCATTATACATATTTTTACAATATAAATAGTTACATTTGTTTTTAGCAGATGCACAGAGAGGAGTATCGTTTCCTGAAGTCACCATCGTTCACATATTGATGCAGCGTATAACAGCCTTTAGACAATAAAACTAGCTTGATATGGTGCTTGATCTCACTATCTGCCAATTTGGTAACGTACTTTGAGACTTTGTCTCAATAGACTGAAACCGAATGCTTAATGATGTATTTGTGCACGCCCAAAGCTAAAACAAATTGCTAAAAATAAAAAAGAAAATGCAATAATAATTATAAAGGCATGCACTCTTCAACAAATGAAACTTAATAACGTTAAACTATTAAAAATTACAAGTTATGGTCAAATTTGACTATTGCATGAATACTAATAGCTATATATAATTAAGCAGAACCGAATATCTTTATTTCTTTTTGTTTTGTAGCTATTGACGTGCTTTAGTGTTATCAATAAAAGAAATGGAAAGGATTTTTCCTCTATGATCGAAGTTCGACCACTGGATGAGCACTCGTATATATAAATATGTATATAAAAACTGAAATAATTGGAGATACCCGCGGGGACAGATACAGCTTACTAATTTTGAAAAGAAATATCGTCGACAGAGAGCGATCGAATACACTGTGAAGCCAGAACACTGGAGAACTATCCTTCCAGTTTCAAAGTTCAGTAATCGCCTCAAAGTCTTAGGCATAATGATTCACTACGAACCTTTCATCGGGAGGAAGCCTTTACCCAGTTATGAAATCCTACATGCTTATATTACTCTTATAATATTTAGAAACAGCGCTTATATACAGTTTAACATAACCCAGTCACATAACTCATGTTCATAATTGAAAGTAAACACAGAAGATCAGGAACATAAATTATAAGTATTAGCGCCGCGTGAATTGACGAGTAACTGGTAGCAGGCGAATTTACCACGTCACTGGCTCGTTCAACGCAATCCGTATTTAAATATTTTTTAACACTTGTGACTACCTTAAACTGAAAAGAATTCGAACGAAATCCTTTAAATAACCATTCTACTTACTTCTAAATGTATTTGATCATCATCATCTTCTTATCCTTTCCTCGCCTAGGCAGTGTCGGCACAATATGTTTTCCTCTTCTACTCTCCCCTATCAGACGTTGTCTCAATATTCACATCTTTTATACACATATAATGTTTATACAATCTATTCATAACTTTTTTGGCGTTCCTATATTCATTCAAGCTCATATTTAAAGCATTGCTGGTTACATGACTATCATCTCTTCTCATGATATCCCCATACCATGCTAACCTATTACTCCTAAACTTCTCTGTCACTGATGCTGTTTTCAAACTTCCTCTGATATATTCATTCTTAATCTTGTCCATTCTAGTTACTTCACACATCCATCTTAACATTTGCATCTCTGCCACATGTAACTTTCTCTCATCCGTTTCATAGCCCAGAATTTAAATCCATACAGCATCGCAGGTTTTGTAATAGTTTATGCACCTTTCCCTCGAAAATAGTGACATATTTGTCATCTCATATTTCAGGCTCAGTAAGACGAGTAACAGTATTTTAATAGTACTAGATTTTACAACAAATTCCCAAAGTATATTACCGATTTGCCGGACAGAAGGTTCAAGCGCTAACTATGTCAAGCCGGTTTTGATGTCAAAAGGCTATTTTTGGGTGGATCAATATATGAACGATAGTGGTGTCTGGAAATACCATCCCTCTCTATGCATCCGCTAAAAATGATTGCAACTATAGTGTATTTCATAAAGATATGTACGTTAAAAAGGTAAACCAGATCGAGTTTGTTGCCAGTTCTTCTCGATGACTGGGTTGTTTTCCGAATCGATGGTAGTTTTGTAGTTCATAAGCATCTTTTCAGGGCCTAAATTGAATAAAGTGTCTTGGATACTGATTTTGATAGCGCGTAAGCTCTCATATTGCGTCTAAGTTAAAATAAGAAAGACCTAATAAGACCATGACACGAAAGCAGGGTTCTTTCTAATGTATGGTAACTTACCGCTTTAAGGTTAAAAATTTATGGGCAAGCAAGTATAGGGGTTTTTTGACAGTTGCACTTGAGCTCCTATTCCCCTCTAGGCTTAGCGTGTCAGCATCGTTATTAATAAAATGCTGTCAAATTGTCAAGGTTTTCATGCTTTTTATTATACTAAAACTCGACACCACTTGGCGATGCAACTTCTGAACTGTTTAGCTAATCCACATGAAAATTAACATTTGTAGATAATTAAGTACAGAATAACTTCGTGCTATTCCTTTTCTTATAAACCGCAACTAGAGAGTGTTTATAGCAACTCAAATTTTCAACTTTTCATCGTAAATATACCAGAAATATGTAGACGAAATTACGGGAAAATTATAACGTATAAATGTTAAATATTGTTAAAAATTATAAATATTTACCCAAACGTATATAAAAAACTGCTTGAACGGGACGAAGCTGCAACTCAGATGTAGTGTTTATAATTATATCAAATTTTATGGATACTTAAAAACACAATATTTTAGAGTGCCTTTCTAAATGTTTTCCCAAAATCTTATGGTTTAGTTAATAAGTACTTTATAACGCATTTTTAAGAAGTTATATATAACTCGTGACAAAAAAATAAATTTGGCGCATTTATCCGTAAACTATTTAAATACCAAAAACATTTTACAACTCCAACGTTAAAGTACCTAAGAGTCAACGGGAACTCTCCAATATTTTCGTAACAAGAAACATGCTACAAAGGTATTTATGATAAACAAAATCACAAATACAAATGTGGAAAATGATTTGTAGTGTATAATTGCATTTGTAACTTGTAAAATACACGTGTAGTATTGTTAAACGCAAATTTGTAAAAATTTATTAATTAACAAGAGAAAACACTTGTAATATAATAGTTGTAACGTTTAATAAACATGACACAAATCTTCTGTTCACATTACAACTATGTAATGAAATAAACCTAATGGTTCTTACCGGTTCTTCACGATGACTGGATTAGTTGTTTGAACGTTCATAAAGGGCCTAAATTGAATAAAGAATATTTAATTTGATTTGATTAAACTGAATAGCTGAACGTAAATCTGTCAATTATGTAATTGAAGTGAAACTTCTAATGTGACTTCCAACAAGGTTGAGTTAAACGTTTAACGCTACCATGGAGGTGGTATGAAAGCACTGTTGCGTTAAACGTTCAACGCTCCTGGGGAGGGGGAATTGAAAGACTGAGCGAGAAAAATAATCAAACATATCGTATCTTCCTTTAGTTATAATAATCCCATTGTAAATGTTATAGATTTGGATATTTCCCCACTCGAAAATTATAATTAAAAGATGCGATCAATTGTAAGCAATGTTAATAAAGTTTGTCTTAAATCAACAATATGATTCACTAAAAATCAATCTACCCCTTCCTATTTTCATTTCCACATTACGAAGTTTCACTTCTTCTGCGCGGAGGGACTCCACGCAATATTTTTTATTTTTTGAAAAATTACTTACTATCTTTTAACTCATTGTACACACATTGAGGGTTTTGAAATCATATTTTTCACATTTTTTTCATACATACTTTGCCCTGACAAACTGACCCCTAGAAAAGTAATAGTCACTGTTTGGTAGTCTAGCGCCGGTGTGATTCATCACAGCTTCTTAACAAACGGGGTGAGCGTTACTGCAGATGTGTACTGTGAAGAACTGAATACAATGATGGAGAAGCTGGCACATCTCCAACCAGCATTGGTCAACCGCTCGTCTTTACTGCTCCTGCACGATAACGCGCGACCTCATACTGCACAGCAGACCGTCTCCAAGTTGCAAGAACTGGGGTTGGAAGTTCTCCGTCATCCGCCCTACTCACCAGATCTTGCGCTTACAGACTACTACTTTTTCCAGAATTTGGATAACTCCTTGGCGGGAAAAAACTTCAATACTCGAGAGGCAGTACAAAACGCCTTTGAAGAATTTGTTGCCTCCAGTCCAGCTGATTTCTTTAAGAAGGGCATCAATAAACTGCCACTGCGTTGGCAAAGATGCATTGATTGCATGGGTTATTAGTTCGATTAATACAAATACATGAAAAAAAATCGTTTAAATCTTTTCATACAAAACGGCAATTTCATAGGTAAAGACCTAATATTTATAATAGACCAAACTGATGTTAATAAAACAATGACTAAATGTTACTACAATAAATGTACAAAAGTACAGACACGTTAGATTTACATTCTTATTAAATGTATAAGATATAAAGATTTTACCGATTTGTACAACAGTAGGGCATTATTTAATGTTTGTCTAAGGTAGCTACTATTTCCTAGTTGAAAATCCGTCGCTAAGCGCTTTTAGGTTTATTCCGGCAGTTGCACTTTAGAGGCAGTCTCTTAAGGCTTAGCGTGTTTACGTGATAGGAAACATCGTCTTTTAACATTCGCTGAGATTGCATTCAGGGGCTAAACATGTACGGAGTTATTACAAAAAAGTTAAATACGTGTTGAAGCCTGGCTTTAAAAAGGTCTCATATTAAATACACCGCGATCGCTGAATCTTCGCCATCTTGCTCTTTTGTCTCGCTTTGGTTACGTTAGGTTAGACTTGCGAAAAAGGGTAACGCGAACTTGGCTCGGGCGAGCGCAGTGCATTTATAAGGAAACTTTTTTAAACCAAATATTTAATACGTATTTAGCTTTTTTGTAATAACACGGGTAAAGTATAATAGATAAATCTAAAACGAACGCATAACGGATATATAATAAAGATCAAATTTTATTGCATTGTTAAATCTGCGATGCCGTCTGTACAAAATTTTTATCTATACGAATTATAAAGCTGGAGGGTTTGTTTTTTTAGTTAGTTAGAAAACGTAACAAAAATGTAAACAAATGTGGAATCTAGTCTTCTTCTTCTTCTTACCCTTATCCCACATAAGTAGGGTCGGTACAACATGTTTGTCATGTTGTGGTATATGATTTGGCTTAATTTTTACGATCGGCCGCCTGCCGGACATCAACCCTCCTTAGGATTATTTTGTTGTACCACTGTATTTATGATTATTATATAGTTACGAAGTCTGATGGGCTCTTAAATGTGGAATCCAGTATTATGAAATATTATTTACGAAAAGTATATAACATTTTGCAAATGATATATCATATATGTTATCCATTATACTTTTAGAAACCAAAAAATAAAATAAGGATATGAAATTTTTTTTAACGTAATAAACGCTTTCGGAACTACGTGTCCAGTTAGATCTACATAGAATTCACTAATCCAAAAAAAAACCTAATAAAATAATATTACTTCTTTTAATATATCAATTTCATGCAATCATATTACATAAACGCAAGTGTTAAATAATAAATATGCAAGCAGTTCCATTCCACATTTTCTAAATAATCACGCTTTGCCGATTTGTGCGATTTCAGTTTACGTAACATATATGTCTGCGCCGTTCGCACATACGGCGACACGCATAATGCTCTCTCGTTCGTTATGTTACCTTCAAGCCTATGGCTTAACGGTCGGCCACGGATCGGAAACATTCGGCGACCTCTGGGGCGGCCATGACCTAACCTAAAACTATAAGCTATTAAGGTGCTACGAGTACGAAAAATCTTTACACTTTATGTTTCCGCTTCGTTTATCCCCTTCATATAAGTGAATGTACACTAAAATTTGCTGTTGTACTGTTTATTTAACTGACATTACTTTAAGCGATAATGATATCTATTTAAATACATGTAACTGGCTGCGTAATACTACACAATATTGTAATTTTATATTTTTAAAAGTAATGACACCCGCTTTTGTTTCATAAGAATTATGCGTCCTTTCTGCGGTAATTGTGTACTGTATTTTATCAATATTCAGTTACGTTTATTAAATTCTATCATTACTAAACAGTAAGAGGATAAACATCCTCTATGATCCTTAGTATCATTATATCTCTATATCATTATATCTACTAGTAAAAGTGTCACCAAAATCGGTTTAGGCATTTCAACAAAAACTTTTATTTTATTAAATTGAATACCTTATCTATATCTTTCTTCCTTTATAGATTATTTTTTTAGAGTAACCGGATGTCTGTCTCAGGTGCTCATACCTTCTTACATCATCTGTCAAATATACTGAAGTATGTTGCTGTTATTTAACATATTGAACCTTATTCATCAGTAAAAATCGCGGTCAGTTAAAAACTCTATACGCTACATCATACTCGGGTCTTCAACGCAAAGAGACTGACATCAGTTGAGTTACAGACATATCAGTTATTTCAGTTACATAGCATAATAAAAATTCGATGAAGTTCTATAAAATTTGCTATCGATTTCCTCGTAACGGAAAGAGAAATTGCAATTGAAAATACTCCCGGAAGTTTCAGGGAACGTTGAAAAAGCGCGCAAACCGTTGCTGCAGACGAGCGTACTTTAGAATATTCGTACATTGTTTACTTTTTTTTTAAGCAAAACTTCTTTGGATATGTATAGCTAAATTTTAGTACGGTTTTAATAACAAACATCTTATCACCATCATCTTTTTACCTAAGTAGGGTCGGCACAACATGTTTTCCTTTTCCACGCTCGCCTATCAAATGTCAACTCAGTATTCACACCTTTTAGACACGTATCATTGTTCACACAATCCATCCGTACCTTTTTCGGTCCTCCTCTACTCTTATATCCGTCCACCATCATACTCAAAACTTTGCTAGTTACATGATTGTCATCCCTCCTCATGACATGCCCATACCATGCTAACCTATTACTCCTTAACTTGTCTGTCACTGGTGCTATTTTCAAACTTCCTCTATTCGTGATTTCTCTTCTCTTTATAGGCTTGACCGAGTTTTCATGACATTTTTATTGTAGTTATCGTATCAGTTACATGTTACTTTTCTATATTTTGATCCGATAGGTGGCGCTTTTCTCGAGATTTTTTAATATCACGACCATAATTTTTTTTCTATTACGCACCAAAAAAATAAAATTCTGTATTTACTGTTTAAAAATTTTTAATTCAACATTTTTTTTTTTATTCACGATATTTTGTGGATTTGATTGAAGCAGAATTTTTTAACATTTGTTTTGTGTTTTTATTTATTTCTCTTCTAAATTATGCATGAAATTATTTTAGTTTAAGCTTAAGCAGCTATATTCGGGACTTCACACATATTTATTATGATATGTTACAATAATAATTTTTTACATACTTTTATGTTAATCGGCGAACAGCAGAAGCGTTGATTTATCATCGTGATTAATGGATCTTTATCACCTTACTGTTAATAAAATTAAAACTATAGATACTTCATAAGCGTTTCTGCAACGCCTTGTTAAAACTTGGCTAGGCAGCTTCTTTTTAACGGCTGCCCCGTTAATCTGCCCGTATCTAAGCAACATATAACTATTTTGTTATCGTTCGTTTCGTTTCCAGGTATAGTGTATTTACAGTTTGCGGGACTATAAGTTTAAGCATCGAAAGGTAATTATAGGGTGAATCAATATCGAAATCGAGCTGGTGGTAGTTTTGAAGTACATAAGCGGCTTCTTAGGGCTAAACTCAATAAAGTATCTTATCTTAGACCATATCCTTTTTTATATGGGGAAATCTTGCATGAACACACCACCCTCCTGAGGGAGAGAATGGGTTGTGTGAAACTCTTACTCACTAAAACCCTACCGCCATAACGGGACGACAAGGGATGGCATTTACAATCTACATGTCGGCCCCGGTAGCCGACACAGCCTCATGCTGGGCATCCTGTGCTAAAGAGTCCGTTTGGTACATCCTGATTGTCACTTAGATGGCCCAACCAGTGCAATGAAGAGATGAGCCCTAAGGATAAACGTAGGAGGTGAATAAGTTGCCGCTCCATGTTCATCCAATGTCTACGCTAGCGCTGATGATGGTGGCCTGCGTTTGCCTCGAAGGAGCCTGAAGGTAACTTACTACATATAATGCTCTGCCGGCTTTTCGAGATAAGCACACAAGGCGCAGTGCAGCTACAGCTACACACTACAGCGCTTTATGGTTGAGTTGCCCGGACTGGAAATTACTGACCACTCCGGTCAACCGGCTACGGACACAGTGAGCGAGTGTGACGCATGAGTTTTAGCACCAAAAAGTAGGCTACAGCTACACTCCAGCTCACCAAGATCTGTCGATCTCCCTCCACCAACACCCTGGCTTCGTCAACCGGGAGGAACATGAGCAGGGCACATGCCTTCGCCCGTTGTGCGAATATCACTAGCCTTAATTACCACCACACCTTCGACAATTTGCATGTCCGCACGCTTAACGGGCCTTGTGACAGTGACACCATCTACGAGCCCCACGTGCAGCTTTGCGGCCAACTGATCGGCCTGCTCCCGATCCTTATGAACCAGAGATTTCTAAGACATCTTAATTTAACATCATGTGCAGTTGTGGTCAAACACTAATTCTATAAATCACGTCTATCATCTCCTATGGTTTTTAACGAAATATGTTCATGTTATTTTCAATGAACAAGACTATCAGTTCCAACGTATTCATGATCTATTGTAGTATCTCGAGTATATTATCCAACAGGGTTCATTCACCTGAATACTTGAGATATATAAATAGCTTTTGAATGTATTATTCTACTTTGAATTATTTATAACCGCACTTATCTATGGTGGTCACATTTCCATTTTTCCATGTGGATGTATGTGTTTATTTCACAATCGCTAAATCATCTATTTTAATTAATCCATTTACTGTATTGATCAAATAGAATGGAAAACGTCGGACAAGCCTAGTTATTTTACGGACAACACATAAACGTACACGTGTATTACAACTGTCGAGTAAGGAAATAATTTTTCAAACACTTTCAAGCCTAGTTATTTTACGAACAACACATAAACGTACACGTGTATTACAACTGTCGAGTAAGAAAATAAATTTTCAAACACTTTGTACAAAAATATAAAGAAGGACGAGAAATAAAGAAAGCATTTAACTATATGCTGTAACAACCCTGGAAGTGTTGTAACATCTGTTATCATTGTTATCAGTATGTATGCAAATCAATGAACTACGATAATAGAATCTTTCTTACCGTTGCTCTATTAGGGAAATAGGTTATTATCTTCCCAAAGTATCATGTCAGGGAAGTCAATGAACTGTTTTGAAATCGTTTCATAAAGTAATTTTACAATGTACCACAAGATTAAAGTTTTTAAGTCTTAGTTCTCGTAAAATTTTGCCGTACCGCTTTTAATTATTATTTATTTAGTCATAAGACAACAAGGGTCCACAAAAACAAAAACAAATTATATACTAATACATAAAATGGTAGTAAATTTAAAAATAAAATTAAAATTAAGTAACTATATTAATATGTTTTATACAAATGAATATGAAATAGGATGAAAAGATGAACATTACACTATTATATTACAACAGATATCGAGTGCTTCATGAAAGGACTATCGTACATGTCTACCATTGTTCTCATTATATTATTGGGACTATCGCGAAGTCTACCCAGGATGAATGCTATTTTCTTACGGATTATAGCGTAGAAATCACCAACCTTAGCATTTGCAAACATCCCAGAAGCGCTACAAAATCGTGGTAATCCCAATAACATTCTAAAAATATTATTATATATTGGACACGCAAAGCGTTCATAGTCCTCTTACTGAAGCTGATCCATAGGCTGCTCGTATAAAAACATTGACAAAATGACGAACTACTACGAATCAACATATTCCCTCTAACTGCGAGCGCTCTACGTTCTCTTTCAATATCATTATTGTCTTTCATTTCCGCCGTAAACCTACTCTTTGAATTTGAAGGTAAAGGTCTTGTTGATTCTTTCACAATATATATAAATATTTCTTGTATCAAACAGTTGATAGCAAAACTGGTATTGCGTAAATATTACGCGTATTCAAGTTTCTACTTTAAATTTCTCTTGGTGATCGGCTGGATGGAAAAAAATCGACAGTGCTATCTAGCGAAGTTATATAACAAAAGGAATATCATAAAAACTTTCTACAAGAAAAGCGCTTAAAAATACATGAGTAAACATCTTTATCTTATATATAAATACAATTATAGAGATTTGATCTGTGTTGCCTCAGTTAAAAACTACTCGATAGATTTCAGTTACATGGCCTTTATCTAAAAACTAATACAATTTTATAGAAACTGCGATTTATGAAGTGGGGTAAACGGTATAGTGTGCATGCGCAGAAGGGAGGGTGTAAAGGGATAAAATTATTTACAAAGTAAGTTTATAAGCAAATAATATGTATATATTTTTAATTTTTTTTTTTTGTACATTAACGTACTGTTAAGGTAATAAACAAATTAAGACAAACTTACCTGCAAGTTTATTTACATCAACTTGTAAATATATATCCAAAAAATATGAAGGCCGCTAATTAATATCATTTTTAATGTTTTGGTCTCTCGTAGAAATGATACAAAAACCATTACATATGATGGAATTGTAGTCGCAACTCTAAAGTGAACTCAATAAATAGGACCGGTCAAACGTACGTTGGACTCATGTTAAGGTCCGCGAATGAAAGAAACACAGTCTTTTTTCGTAAAGACAAAACTTTATGTGATGGAACTCAGCTAATTATTTTCCTACTTGGTTGCATAAAATCGCCAAAACATTTAAAAACATAAGATCGTATCATATTACGCATACCAGTGACACAATAGATACGTCTCGACTCCGACACCACAAAAACTCATGTTTGTGTAACTACGTAAATACTTAGTTCAAATATGTTTTATATATTGAATACGCAAGTGCAACTGTGACAAGGATTATTCTTGCAGGTCCGTGTCTAAGTCACGCTTCTCATCTGTCTAAGAGAATGCATAATAATATTTAAGTCATTCATGGCTGTGTTTTGAGAGAACGCGGTCGGTATTTAATACTATTAAAGATCTACCATACAATCCGAATCTACCACCGGCATTTTCCTATGTTATAATATTGTTCATAAATAAATTACTATAAGATTTTGAAGCCTTCTAAAATTACTAAAATCGCTTAAATATATGTCGTCACATTTCTATACAGAGAAATATTTCTCTAAAGGAGAAAGGGGAAGGGAAAGGGGGAAAGGAGGTGAGCCTCCAGCGCACTCACTGACCGAACGAAACTCAACAATGCAAGCATAGTTACTTCACGTCGGTGTTCTGTGAGAGGGTGGTACCACCCCGGACAAGCCGACCCATTCATGCTGAAACTAGTAAGGTGGCTCTACCACCTTCAATTCACCTTCAACCTTATATGGCGTTAAATAAAAAAAGTCATAAGGACTGCCGACAGAAGAGAAAACTCAAAGCAATGGAATACAAATTGTGTTCTCTTTTGAATTTTTAAATTAATTATAGTCTGTATTATTTAAATTTCATAATTCGTAAATTGAAATTATTGTCACTAACTAGCCTCTTCTATGAGACACATGTGTCCTGTCGTTGCTATTTGCGATACAGTCGCATTCAGAATAGTTTTGTTGTTGTCAATTACATGTTATTGCTATTTTCATGGTTTTCTTTTTCTTGTTTATATTTATTATTATCAGAAGAAGTGGATGGGCTTGTAGCGTGCAGCGTACACTGCGCGCGCGCGCGTTTCAATATACCGGAGGGAGGAGGAGCGCGCGCGAGGCAGGACGGCAGCGATGCAGCCGTCGGCCCGCGGTCGACCAGTGCCCATCGAACCGAGTGCGACGCGACACCTGTGCCATTGATTCTGTTACCGCTAATTGTTTTCGCGCGTAAGCCCAAAAGGCTTACATTGGTGACCCTGACGCGCCGTGTATATTCAAGCGTTGAATTATACGGACGGTTTTATTAGGAAATTGCACGCGGTAGCTTTCAGAATGTCACAGGAGCAAGCAAACAGCACTGCCGTAGAACGTGTAGCTGTGCGATTACCTCCATTTTGGCCCGAAGATTGTGAAGTATGGTTCGGCCAAGCTGAGGCACAGTTCACCGTGTCTGGCATCAAGGACGACACAACCAAGTTTGCTTTGGTAGTATCGCAGCTGGATCACAGGTATGCGAAGGAGGTTAAGGATCTAATTAAAAACCCACCCACCACTGAGCGTTATATAACATTGAAAAAAGAATTGACGAAACGGTTATCAAAATCCCGCCAGCAGGAAATTAAACAATTGCTGTCACGGGAGGAATTAGGAGATAGGAAGCCATCCCAATTTTTGCGTAGTTTAGAAATCACCGCCGCCGGCGGTTTGTCTGATGAAATATTACGTGGCATGTGGATGGACCGTCTACCTACCTACGTACAGGCCATTATAGTAACCCAAACCGCATCTACGACCGAGCAAATGGCAGAGTTGGCAGATAAAATACTTGAGATAACGGACGGCGTACCACCGGTAAACCAGGTGGCATCTACCTCCAAATCAGAAAACCTACAACCATTACAAATGACTCAACAATTTTCGACGATGCCTCAAAACCAGGCGTTAGCTATTCAGGGCGCTAATTTTGACACTCTCCTCGACAGGATCGACCAACTGATCGCAGCACGCGTACAGTCGGAAATAACCCAGCAGATATCAAGGATTACACTTCACGAGTCGCGCGACCGGTCGAGGTTTCGTGAAAGCGTCGCTGCAAGGTCCAGGTCTCGAAGTAAGAGCCAACTCCGTCCACCAGGTATGTGCTGGTATCATCACAGATTTGGGGAGCGGGCCAACCGGTGCACTATTCCTTGTAGTTACCGGGCGGGAAACAAACGCGACAGTCAATAGTGGCGGCAGCCGACTGTCGCGTCAACAGCCGCCTTTTTGTCACAGACAAAAAAACAAAATTGCAGTACCTAATAGACACAGGCTCAGATCTCTGTGTTTTGCCTCTAA
>MU160803.1:1770-22582 GCA_015888305.1 Antheraea pernyi | reverse complement strand
CTGACAAAACCGTTACCATTGAATCAGCTAGAGGGCCTGTTACGGTATCCGTTGACAGAGTAAAACCAGCTCACATGCTGGCGGATGCAGAACAAAAAACGATACCTAGTTCTGCTATTATCGACGACCCAGAGGCAAAAGCCAGGCATACGAGATCAGGGCGTCGAGTTAATTTCCCTAATTATTTCCAGGCCGGGCTATAACATCCCCAGGGGAGTGGTGTAGCGTGCAGCGTACACTGCGCGCGCGCGCGTTTCAATATACCGGAGGGAGGAGGAGCGCGCGCGAGGCAGGACGGCAGCGATGCAACCATCGGCCCGCGGTCGGCGAGTGCCCATCGAACCGAGTGCGACGCGACACCTGTGCCATTGATTCTGTTACCGCTAATTGTTTTCGCGCGTAAGCCCAATAGGCTTACAGGCTCTTCGAAATATGATGTTTCTATGGGAGGCGTTATTTATTACGAATTATTTATTTATTTTGAAGGTATTTTAGTTACAATAACAGTAATATTGTAATAAGTATAACAGCTGCACAATATATGCTACAAGATATATCCTGCAAATAGAAACAAATACTGCATAAGGAGGATCATTCCATTAAAGTACACGATTACCCAAAACTCACCAACCAGGTGATTAAATGTTATTTGGATTTAATTATAACTGACAAATACGTGATGTGCCGAACTGTTAATATTCTAGCTTTATTTATCACTTTGCTATTCAGCTACTCCATTTCTAGTTTATAGTGTTACTTTATTATCACAGTAATGAGTTAATTTTTATTGTTTGTTCATTTTTATCTATAATTCTTTGCAAATATTCATAATGTAAGCAAGATGCAATGATGCAATGCAAGACGACACAATCGGAATCAAACTTTCATTTCACGTACAAAATCTTCTGAAAGTAGCAATAATATACTATTACATTGTTATTACATAATCTAATAGGCAAATATCTGCTTGAATCAAAATTTATTAAGACCTAATATATTGTACGTATAATATTGAGACAGCTTAAAGGTTAATAAATGTAAATGTTAAATTCCAATAATAATATTTTGAGTTTGTTTTGTATTAACCTCTTGACTGTACTATGCGCAAGACCGAACTAAAAGCTATATTCAGAGCGGCCAAAAACTATGACGCGTCTTTACGTTTCTGAGTTTTCGCTGAAGAAGACTGTCATAAGAATTAATGTACTGCACATTCCAACGTCCCAGCGATCCGCGCCAAATCCAACAGTTTGAAAAATATTTTCTTTTTATTTCCCCAACTTTCTAATACGTTTTAGTGCCACTAATAATAGGTATATTTAAAGATTTTCATTACTCGTTTAAAAGTCTTGTTTAGCGTTTTGAACACTGGTTGTTAAAAATGGTCTAAATTGTTTTTTTAAGCCATCTTCGCTTCAAAGTATACTAAAAATATAAAATATCAACCAGAATGAGTACATTGTAATAATAAAGTCAATAAAGTCATTTAATTATTTATTACATGTAATAAATCGTCTGCATTTAAAAATGTAATATATCTTCTACGTTGTATGAAACAGAATAGATTATTGAATGTTTTCATTGCTTGGTTAAGTTTTAGTCAAGTTGCATAAAGTAGAGAGAAAAAATCACTCAAAACAGAGTGTCTCAAAATGTTTGGATACTGAAGGAATTGTGATAAAATATTTTATATATTACTATTTCCAATGTCTAAAACTCGTCAATAACTATTCATTTTGCTTTATACCGTTCTTATCATAAGGCAAAGTGTATCACTGTGGCAAGCTGTAATAAAAAATATACATATTCTTTAGAATACCCTATTACATATAATGCCGATAGTATAATCATATTTGTGAAATGTTATAAGTAATAGCAAGGCCTTGTGGCTCAGTGGAAGTTCGTTCTACTTGCGTATCGGATTGTGACAAGTATAAGTTTATTGAGACATCCAAGCCAACCTCACCTGCACGTGGTGCACCCTGCTGAATAACGAACGAGGCAATGGCGATAGCGGGGTGGTAGGGTTTTACAGCCTGACTGGGTCGCAACCACCATGTATATGGCGAAAAAGCCCGTCATAGTGATTCGCTTTTGCGGGTCGCGTTTCGGGATCAGCCTGTGCATATCCAGCTTTTCGCAGGCCGGCATGACAGCGGCGACCGGCGATGGACAGTATGTACTCGTTGGTCGCCATTGTTTTTGGATTGCACTATGCTTACCATCAGGCATAGTGCAGTCACTTTGCCGTGCTACTATAAAAAAAAAAAAAAAGTAATTTTTAGTTCAATGTCCGTATGTTAAATATCTAGATATCTCAAAATAAATAATAATAAATTAATTTCATCTCATATTTTATACTCTTAATTACATATAATCTTATTTAAAAACAAAAAGAAATACATTTTACTGAACACTAAAAAAGTTTCTTAAACTAAAGACCTCCAGGCCTTCGTCGTCTAAATTAACTCAATTCCTTATCATGTTCTTAATTATGCATATAGATTTTATGAAATAATATCATTAGACTATAAAGACTAGATCCTCAGTATTACTGTATGAAAGAGTTATTAATATAAAATAATACGTTTTGGTCTTTATTTAGTCCCATAATGATTACCCGATTAGCCTTTTAGACACCTTAGATAAACTTTATGAGCGGCTTCTTCCAAACCGTCTCCAAATCATTTTCTCTGACTTAGATCTACTACCACCTGAGTAGTTCACATTTCGAGCATGACAACAGTCATGTATGTATGTCATTTTGATAAATTTAAAGAAAATATTTATCCCGACCCTAAGAAACTCAACCCAAAATGCACTTCAGCAGTCTTCTTCGACATAACCGTAGCTTTTGACAATACTTGACTTAATTTATAATTCATAATTGCACGTCCTCGATCAATGTCTGTATATTATTTCTTTCTGATGAAATCTGATCTGATGGGAATTTTCGCTTCCGAGTAGAAAGTGAACTATCCCGTTTTTATTTTATTAAAGTTGGAGTTGCACTGTGATTGCTAAAGATATTTTTAAGGAGAGAAAGTTATCTTCCGGTAAGAACATTTCGTTACAAAGTTCAGTTGCTCAAAATGTATCGATCATAAAACAATGTGTTTTATTTGATAAATAATTTAAGCTGTATTATATGTATGTACTGTGTATTGCGAACCCCTATCCTTTCCAAGTTCCTTACAAGATTTGGGACAAAGTCAAAAGCTTTAACTAAATCTAGAAATTCGTCTAGTATCCAACAATGTTTATCTATTGAAGCAAGAATATTATAATATTCATGATTTCAAATACAGACGCAGATTTTCATGCACGATCTATTTTTCCGAAAACCAAATTGATTTGCTGAAAATGTTTGATTTTCGTTTCTAAAGATTTAATCAACCTCGAATTTAACAATCTTTTGACTATCTTAGATAAGTTTAAGATAATAGTAATAAGTCTATCTTTATTGGCACAATTACTGTTATTGACTTTAGGAATTGGTGTTACAGAATACTTCAGAGTATCAAGAAAGGTACCTAATAATGTTAACTAAGGATTTTTTGTATATTTTTATAATTAAACCAGAGATATTATCACAAGCCGAGAGTATCTATATCTATAAAACAAATGATTTAAATGATCAAGGACAAGAGTCAGTATTAGGGTTCATAATGTTCTTATGTTTTCAAGGAGCGATTTACCTATATTGGTAGAGTATGATTTAACATCATTGCCTTGAGGCCTTTCACTATGATATATATACCTACGTATATCAGCTATGTATTTATATTAGCTGTTTAATTGTCGTAATACAAATACAGTTCAAGTTATGGTTAGTTTGAAATCAAATGGATGTATGTGAAATTCTATTTTTATATTGATTTAGATATTTTTTAAATTTATACATATACTAGCGGGCACGTCAGACGTTGTCCTGCCTTGATAATAAAAAAAATCCTAAAAGGCAACCGCAGCGCCACCTACCAAGTTCAATTGTGAATCTAAAGCATTCTTGAATCCACCTGAACTATATATATAGTATATATAGAATTATATATATAAAGATAGAATTGACTTCAAGACTATAAGTACGACGTCTCATATAATAAGCGTAAATAATAAATATCATAAGTGTCAAGAATATAGATAATATAAAAGTGCACTCGGTAAGCGAACTCGTAAATACGTTAGTAATAAAAATTGTCATATCGTAAAATGGTAGAACGCGACGGTAATTATCACTGAGTGTTCTTTCATACAAACAAAAATTACAGTTTGTATACATATAATATGTATATTTACTACCTTCTGCCCGCGACTTCGTCCGGGTGAAATAGTTACTTTAGGTTAACGCTAACACGCACCAGAAGCTCTCAGAAGGAAAACAAAAACCCCGATTTTGAAACATTCTTCATTGGTACTCCGCTCCTATTGGTCTTAGCGTGATGATATATACCCTATAGCCTTCCTCGATAAATGAGTTATCTAACACTGAAATATTTAAAAAAAAAACAAATCGAATCAGTAGTTCCTGAGATTAGCGCGTTCAAGCAAACAAAGTCTTCAACTGCCGTGCAACTGGAAATTATAAAAATAAGGGTATGGCTTCAGTGTTCGCTCGAGATCAGCGTCTGCAGTAATTAATCTTATAGCGTTAACGTGGAGTATGGGATAGTGATTTTTAACCTAATTTAATTACTCTAATTTCTTTTCTTTATATTTCACTGGTTTGAGCGTATAAATACATACTCACTTAACTTTGACTATGTAATTAACAATCGTAACACGTTAAACTTAGAAAAGGTCTGACACTTGAGTGTAGCTGCAGGAACACGCCTACAGATGGCGACAGACTCACGAAAAAAGTAAATATGCTTTAGACCACACGACTGAAGTAATACTTCTGCATACACATGTATAATATATACATATATTAATCGCAAAATAGTTACATTTATTATATGGTTGGTTGGTTTTAATTGATAATACGAAAGGTAACTCTGTCTCTCTTTCTATCTTCACTAACATATATCTCCCTCTCAGCTGCCGTTCGCCTCGCCTGATCACACGTTTTCGTAACGCCCTCGTCACACTTTCACCGGCTTACTCCCCAAGTCAAGCGTGCGTAAAGAAGTTTTACTTCAAATACTCAGTACAGTTTTATATAAATTTATTTAAAGGTCCTTACATTTCATATGACTTGAAGCACGAATGAATTATTATAGCACGGCAATATGACTGCACTGTGCCTGATGGTAAGCACAGTACAATCCAAAAACAATGGCGACCACTGAGTGACACACTATCCATCGCCGGTCGCCGCTGTCATGCCGACTTGCGTAAAGCTGGATATGCACAGGCTGATCCCGAAACGCGACCCACAGAAGCGAATCACTATGACTGACTATCACTATTATTTCTACAATTTTCTAATACGTTTTAGTACCACTAATAATTATTAGTGTTATAGTGATCGCCCAGCGTTGTTCTCTGTTATGGCATATGAGAGATCATGTATTTCATAGAACGCTGCCCGCTTCGCTCCGCTCAACGCTCGCTAGTGCCTGCTACTCAGATCATACCCGAAAACTACATTTTGTTACGACTCGATATTTCCACTGTGGTATACACGCGCTTTGACCATTCCACGTGCCGTTTTATTAAAACGAACACACCGATTCGTGTTTATCGCACAGGTAGAGTAAAAACGAAAAAAAAATTTCACGATCCATAGGCGCGTACGTGACGAATTCAGGTTTTACCAATTTTCGACGTCTCCTGTCTGTAAATATACGATCTCTATACTGTATGTAAATTTAGTTGTACATTTTTTGCATTTATCTTTCGAAATTGAAATATTTTCACTCGAGCACTGTATCGAGGTATGTAGGATGAGGTTCTATGGCTTCATTTTTACGAGAAATTTGTTTTATTTGAAAACCTACGAAACTCACAATAGACTGAAGCCGGCTAACGACAATTAAAATTCGCTCTTTCTGTTTATAACATAATATAATATTACAGTGTTAAAGGCACGAGCCAGCGGACTGAATATAACAATTTTGGAAATTCTTCAAAGATCATAAACCCAATTATTTGCCTATGATTTCGGCACAAACCACCGCCTTTCACTTGCCACTTATAGATTTATTTTTCTCGATCACGACAAAGTGACTGTACTGTACTGACTCAAGGAATTCCTCATGATGTTTTCCTTCACCGTCAGCCGATAGTGTTACCAATTTAAATTAGTAAATGTACGCGAATTCCGAAAAATTCATTAATACATGACGAGGTTCGAATCTATGGACGTAGGAATGAAATTCCATCGGTTAAACTACTGGACCACCACACTTAATACTTTTGTAGTACCACCGTATGTGGGAAAATATATAACTATGGATTTCTCGGAGTTTGTAATCACCAATACGCCGTGTGCTGGCGTGATGATTATGCCCGTATTTTTCTTCGAGAAGAGGTCTATGGACCTGCAGTGTGTCACTTACAGGCTGACGATGATATTGTTAAATATAGAACTAAATATAAATGATAATAATTACATAGTGACAAGGTTACATTTGATGTAAGTTGGTGACGATTTAATCTGTTACCCGTTGTTTTTGGATTATATATTACTTATTACTCCGAGTTTAGATCCTATAACTATCGGAATTAGAAAAAAGTGTATATGTCAGCAGTACACATACATTTTTTAAACATACTAATAAACATATGTATTTTAATGGTAATTATAGTTAATAACGTTACACGACATTCTTAAACTCTTCAAGGTCGCTGTAACCCGCAGAAAATTCAATAAGTTTCGTTGAACCGCGCCAAAATATACTATAATATAATATACAAACATCGAAGAGAATGACGGATTAACTCAGTGACGAAACCAAAAAAGAAACGTTGTAAATTGACTATGCAAGCAACTGTCACAACTAATATTGCCACATGTGAAAACAATAATTATAACTATTTCAAATCTATACATATAATAAGAGTGAAAGTCTAACGTGACTGTACGTTTTAAATTTTTAAGAAAAAAGTATTGTGAGTGTCCTGAAATATGTAATAAAATACATATTAATCATTTTTAGAAATGTCTGTCTGTCTGTTTGTTTGAACACGTATCTCTGCTAAAGTACTACATAAAATCATAAAGCATATCCTTGAATAACATTCAGTCTTAGTTTCATCAAAATCGGTTCACTCTATCAAAAGTTATTGTAATTTTAATGACAACGCAACTTAAGTACGAGACAAAAGTAAATAGGTAAATGGATTTAATACATTCAGATTCAGATTTTATCAGTCATTGTTTTTTTTTTACATTAGGTTTCACTCGGACGGAGTCGCGGGCACAGATATTCTATACTATAATAATACCATTTTTAGAGATTGATTAAATTATCGCAAAGAAAATTCAATAATTTTAATCAGTTACCTTACATAAAATTAATTATCCAGTACATTTAATCTAATCCTTACTTGTTTGTTTGTAACGCTTTCATGCATACTATATATATAAAAAGCTATACTATTGCTAAGGGTTAGATAAAACTTAGATCAACGAATCACCTATTCGAAATATATAACACAGGTGTTAAAATTATTTTTGTAGTGAAAACTATTTTGGCGCGTTGAGCGGTATTTTTTTGGCAGGAGATAAATTTATGATTTCGCGTCATGACATGCTAGTAAGCGTAACCGGTCGTATTGCGCTTGCTCGGCTTGCTTGAATGATATTTTGTTCTGAATTTGTGCAGCCTATCATATTTTCGATTGATTAATAGAGTATATATAATTATTGTTCGGAACGCCAATAGATGTGAAAACCAAACTAAAGTTAATTTGAAATTAGAAATTACGAAATGTAATTTATTCAGATTATAATTGATCTATGAATTCAATAAGGAACACAGTTATTCCATTGTTTTGAGTTTTCACTTCTATCGGCAGTCCTCACGACTGCGTCAACTTTTTTTTTACAGTAAAAATAAATTTGAATCTATATGTTGGCAATACTAATCTCGAGGCCACTCTTAACATGATAAAATAAATAAGCGATTCGGAAATTTTGAATGTGTTATTAACTTGAAAATTTAAGATTTATTGATATTACTTTAAAGCATACGTGTACTATCTCGAGTCTGTCTCTACACAAATTACGTACTGTGATAGTGAGCTAAGTGTGTTAATGTATGGTAACCGTGATACAATGCCCCATTATTGCGTAAACGAACTCAAATAGAACACTCTAAGCCCGCTTCGTCAGCTCTTGTTATTCTATTATATTGTTCTAAGCCTTTAGTATTACTACACAGAGGGATCCTTCGAATGCCACAAATATAAAGAATAGCACGTCGTTCCTAAATCAATAATTACGTACGTTATGTACCGAATTGTAATTACCATGTTATTTAATGAAATATGTATGACATATAGCCTTTTGCCTCAGCATGAAGATCTAAGTCTTCAATGTCCTATGAAAGTTCCTAAAATTAGTATCGAATATATAACATATATACAAAAAAAATACAAACAGTACATATGAGAAAAGTGATTCTTTAAAGTTTTTAAAACATATTTAATAGGCACATACCTTGTAATACGACATTGAAGGCTGTGAACTAAACAACTCGCTTGTTTCCCTAAGTAAGAATACGTATTATGGTATATAATATTATAACAGATTTTGTCACACCGGTTGACCTTTACAATGTAATGACGAAATAGCGTACTTTTCAAGAAGGCGGCGATCCGTTTCGCATCGTCTAAATTGGAGGCATCATCTCGCAACATCGCGATAAGAATATCCAATCTGAGACATTAAGACCGCGGGGCAAATTTACATAAGGATGAGTCGACCTTGACGCGTTTTCACACAATGAGTCATGATGAAAAAAATTAAAACAAAATTATAATACAAATCAAGCGCGCAAGGGACACGAAATCGGTAAGTTGACCGTCACGAGTGATCATTAGCAATGAAAAAAATGTAATGAGCAAACATAGATAGATACGAGGAGTTTTTGTTAAAGTAAGTTGCGTTTGTTTTATTGTAAGGTTAACTCACGTGGTGGTGTGTTCTGGATGGGCGGGTAAGAGTATTGTGGGGGGATGCGCGAGCGCGGCCGGATGCGACGCGGCCGGATGCAGCGCGGCGGCGCGGCGTCGAGCGGTGCGCGCGTCGCGACCGAGGACGCTCGACTACCTCACGGCGAGCGAGCGCCAGCGCTCTGATAACCGCTGATAAGCGACGCGTCATCGTTTACGCGGAGATACACCTGCTCTCCGATACGATACGCCGTCGCTCATCACCACGGCGCGACCCGATGCGACTATACACAACGCCGATACGCCTGCTGGATAAACTTACAGTGCGGGCAATATTTATCTACACAAACCTCTTTTATTATAATTATATTTATTTATTCACAAGACATCGAGGATCATAAATTACTAAACGACTTAGTCAACATTAGAAATTAAATGTAATAGAAAATTAAGTTAATCAAGGTTGTAACAAAAATGAAATCTATTCACTCTGATACAATAAAATGAAGTATCACTTCATTAACAACTTAGGAATATTATATTTTTAAATGCAGATAATTTATTATGTGCATGTAATAATATTATTTTATTTTATTATTTATTTATTCACAAAACTTCGAGGTTCCATGACGTAAGTATGAAGAAATTACTAATAAATAGCTATTAGGTTAAAATAAGAGGTTTAATGTAATTGAAGAATTGTAACAAAGATGAAATACTACATTGTACACAGCATCATGGAACCACCGATTTCCAGTGCTTCATGTAAGGACTATCATAAATGTCTACCAGTACTTTCTTTATTTTCTTGGGACTGTTATGAAGCCTGCTTAGGATGGATGACGCTTTGTTACATCAATTCAAGCATATGCAAACATCTGAAGCGCTGTAGAGTCACGGCAGTCCCAATAATAATCAAAAGATATTATTATATTGCAGACGCAAAGCATCTATAATCATAAGACTAGCTACCCACAGGCTGCTCGTGTAGAAACATTGGCAAAATGTTTTGAATCGATAAATTTTTACATCATCACTACAACAAGGAAACCTGCCTTAGCCTCCGTTTTTTTCCAATAATGGCATTAGAACAAATACCATACAATTTATATCTATTATTTTGTTATATTTTCTTTTCTTTAAGAAATTATACTAAAAACTAGGTGCCTGTTAAAATTACTAAAATAGTTCAGTTATGTCACCATTTTCAAATATTCAACGCAACTAACGTTCATGAATATAAACGACATACAACCATACACATGGATATAGCCAAAGGTTTTTTTTATAATATATTATTTTTGACAAAAAAAAAACAAAATCTGTTCTAGTTTAAACCAATAAATAATAGAATACGAAATCATTTCGTATATTTTACGTAGGTTTAACCAGTCAGTATGGAATAGAGCGCGAGAACGATTGTTTAAAATACACGCTTCAGCTATCGTCTAGATTATATTTAATCTAGAAACAGTCATGCTTTATACTATACCCTTATGACTTATTATGATTACATCTCGGTTTATCCTTTCACGATAAACCTTATATTATAGTAAAAGAGCTGCGAGCATCGCTAATTCATAATTTTATTCTATAAATTAAAGCTTATCTCTTTGACACAGCGTTCTAGATCGCTACTATTGAAATAATGCTGCTCCAGTTAATATATTTTTACGTATTATACAATTTGCAATATAACAAATAGTAACATACTCAATAATATAATAAACCAAGGCGGCAGGAATATACGTGACTCGGAGACGACTACAATTTAGGACATGATTTAAAATCCGACACAATCGGTCTTATTACAAAAACAAAATGAACATGGGTTTAACACGAATTTTGCTAAGCAATGCCTAAAATTTGAAACCTAGTTCAACACATATTTGAAATACTTTATTACAAAAGCGTGTTTAAGCGGTCTCTAGCTAAACATCTGTTGTAAGTTTTTTATGATAGCTACTGTGAATAGCATTCGTTTAATTCAATCTTATCATTCAAAAACGTTCCATTACATACAGATATTTTGCGAAAAATTTCAATTCATGAATCATATTTTTGTTCAGATCGTCATTACGAAAATTTACTTATTTTTAGTTAAATTGGTTATTATTATGGTGAAATGTTGGTTAAAAGAAAATTGTATAATTGTTAAAATAAGCAATTTATAAAATTAATATATTACGTCAAAGTGCGTGAGCTAGAATAACAGTATAATGTCAGACGAATAAATTGTCAAATACATTAACAAATACCAATAGTGTCCAGTACGAGGAAGACCAGAACAGTTGGGTAAGTTCAGCTTTGAGTAGCGTTATCTTTGCCTATCATAGTCATTGTACTATGCGATAAAGAGACGAGAGAAGAGATGAGAGAGATAAACGCAAAGCTAGTCGATCTTAGCGTCTCACTGTTGTAATCGATATATCAAATCAAATGATGAATACTCTAGATCTCTTGGTAATCGTCATTGTTACCGGATTGCTCTGTACTTATCCTCAAAGAGAGTGTCATGAATTAAAAAAAGCTATTATTATTACCTGAGTATCGCATCTTCTGTACACGTGAATCTCATATTTTAGGTTCAGTACGACCAGTAATTTTTTTAGGTAATAGTGTTAAGTTGTACAAAATAGTTCCAAAGGATATTACCGTTTCACTGGATAGTAAGTTCAAGAACCGTGTTAAAAGTGTATTGGTGTGTGCTAAGTTCCTTCAAGTGCAAAGTGAAGAGACACTTACGCAGGCTGGCATAACAGCGGCGACCAGTGATGGATACTGGGTCTCTCGGTGGTCGCCACTGTTTTTGGATTGTACTGTGCTTACTATCAGGCAAAGTGCAGTTATTTTGCCGAGCTACACTAAAAAAAAGGCTATTGTAGGATGGATTAATAACATGACTAATAATGATGTCCGGAAATAACATCCCTTTCTGTGCATCTTCTAAAAACAATTGTATGCATTTAGAAAAAATAAACTCGATCAAGTTTCTAGCTGGTTCTTCTTATAGACTGGGTTTCTTTCCACACCTACGGTAGTTCTGACGTTCATAAGCATCTTTTCAGGGACTAAATTGAATTTTTTCTTTTTTGAATTGTCCATTTTTATTGGTAAATTTAATCCATGGACTGTCCAAAACCGTAAAAGTTTCAGCTCCACACAAACATATGTAGAATCTCATGAGACTCAACAAACTGTTGGCAGCATAAGTTTAAACAAGATATCTGATTTATTACAAAACTTTGAAAAATAACGAATAATTTATTGTAAAATAATACATTTTAGGTGAAATATATATTAAAAAAAAAAATTGTTGTACGAACTTTTTTTTACTAAACCATGAAGATTAAAAGTTACGGAGTCGCTAAATTAAAAAATAAAAACATGATCCGCCTTTTTGAGATCTGTGTCGTCAAAAATCAGCCGAGGGGTTAACTTCGATGTTCAATCACGTTGTAACTTAAAATGTTAGATTACAAATAGTTTCGAAGTAAAATTTAATTAATTCTAAGTTCATCCTGGACTCGTTGTAATATCTATATTATATTTTAAGCAGCCTAAGAATACTACGGTAGTTAGCACCGCAAAGACAGGAATACGCCCTCTCCCAGGTTATTGTAACTTATGAGTGGTATTAATTCAATTTGGTTCCACATTTTCAATAAGTTTCAACTCTAATCCCCAGCTTATACTTGGAAAAAACAATTCATGTATTGGAGTTTGTGTTATGAGTTTCGTATTTTGAGATATTATCAATGTCTATTTATATTATCACAACCTCATACATAATAGCGTTAGATACGAGATTAAAAAATTAAAATTCAACCGCAGCGCCACCTACCGGGTACCGATTGTGACTATAAACAACAAAATTTCATCAAAATCGGTCCAGCCGTTTAAGAGGACTTCAGATATACACACGGACAGAATAATCATTACATAGTATAAAACAAAGTCCTCTACCGCGTCTGTCTGTCGTTTCGCGATAAACTCAAAAACTACTGAACGGATTTACATGCGGTTCTCACCAGATTCATGTGATGTCAGACAGTGATTCATGAGGAATATTCTGGTATATAATGTGTCAAAGATTATAATCAGGGCGGGATAACGTCTGCCGGGCCCGCTAGTTATGATATATAAAGATTTAGGTGTGTGTGGTCGTCATTACTGCCGATGAAATATTCGATTTTTCGATGATTCGACAAATTTGGATATATGTATGTATATAGCCAATTGAGTAGTTCTTAGTTCTAGATTACATTAGATAGATGGCGCTGTTGTCAAGTGACAGTTTATATGAAGGGGAAGTGCGGAAAGCTATTTTTTTATATAAAATGAATTAGAGATACATTAAATTAATTAAAATGTGCCATACTCACACTACTGCTTGAATTTTACACAACATATACATACATCGATATATACATGTATAGACTTATTGTCATTCGTCATTTTAGTTTTACGTTCCAAATACCTTTTCAATATTTTTAATATGACTGACGTCGCATGCCTTACATGCCCTTTCAAATCAACTGGTCAAATTGTAGGTTAATTGTATAATAATATAATATGTAAATTTATAATATACGTTAATAATTAATTGATAAATAATTTAGCTTTAGTAAATTTATGGAAACACTGAAATAATTGTTATTCTCTTTGGTCTTATTCATTTTCAAAAGTTAATAGTAGTATTAAAACATCTTTGTTTTGGATTCATCATTTGATTCTACTGTGTATCCATTACTTTTCCAAACGATGATACTGAGCATATCACTATTCCTCATAATCTACAGACTACATTTAATTCAATATCTTCCAGAAATACCACCCACCCACCCATGGTGTCGTGTAAAATTAATTAAAAACTGTATCGTAAGTTGCAATAATATTCTTTATTTTCGCAAAGTTATATTTACTTATAATTTGAGAGCACCTTATGTAAACGCCTGTTTTTATTTCAAATTTATAATTAATTTCAGGTCGATTCAATTTAGTTTAATATTTATATAATAAAAAAAGTGGCAAATAACTAAGTAGCCATGATGATGATAAATAGATTATGGACAAAAGAACGCCAATAAAGTTCAAACTTTAAAAAAATCAATGTACTATGGTCGAATGTCGACCACTGGGCGCCCACTAGTAATATATAAATAATCAATTTAATTAAAGAAGTCATATAATTTGGTATGTAATTATTATGATTTATCAACACTACTCCTATAATTGAAAAGATTTTGATAAAAATATACAATACGCTTTAACTTCATCATCGTCATCCTGTAAGAGACCCACTGCAGGGCTATAGGCCTCTTCCCGAAGGAAGGCATGGGCATAATCACCTCACCAGCTCAAGACGTATTGGCGATTTAAAACTCTGGGAAATCCACAGTTCTATGTTTCCCATACAGTAGGTACTACAAGAAAATTTCTCAGGTTCAGGTTTCCTCACGATGTTTTCCTTCACTGAATTCCGAAAAATGCATTGGTACATGCCAGAGTTCGAACCTGCGGACATCGAAATGATATTCCATCGGATAAACCCATAGACCACAACGAGTTTTTTAACTTCATGTAAGACAATAATGGACCATAACTATATACACTGTACAGTCTAAATGTTATAATAATATTTCGGTAATATGAAATTCTAAGACTTACACTCAAAACTATCGTAAAAATTAAACGATCCAGAGTTCCTGCTTAAAATGTTATAGCAATAATATACCAACGTGTTTTATTGGGTCTTTACATATGTGATTAGCGTTATTCGAACTGGCCGCTTTGATCTCAAATTTCTGGGGCGTTTGGTTGGGAATCCCAAATTCAAATTAATTTCAAGCTAGCTGTGCCCGCAACTTCGTACGCATGGAAGCTTATAAATTGTTATAATTTTTATTTAATTATTATAATTATATTAAAATATAGTGATTCATAAAATCATCTCAAAGCATTGAGTCCATTTACTTGTCTACTTTTCTCTCGATCTACTTTTCAATCGTACTTAAGTTTGTCATTAAAATTACAATAACTTTTGATAGACCGAGCCGAATTTAATGGAAAAAAATACTAAATGTTACTTGAAAGTATGCTTTATAATTTATGAAGTTTTATCGTGAACGCAGTATTTTATCAATGTCGCGTGTTCAAACAAATAGACAGACAGTCAAACATTTCTAATAATGATTGAAATGTATTTTATTACTTATTCAGACATTTTCAGATAGATTAAGGGACCTGAGATATTTACTTTCATAAGCATCTAATAAGTAAAGGCACGTTAGATTTACATTCTTATTATATGTATGGACTAGCGGGCCCGGCAGACGTTATCCCACCCTGGTTATAAAAACATCCTTGGCAAATTATATACCAAAACGTTTCTCATAAATCACTTTATCCACTGGTGAAAACAGCATGAAAATCTAATCAGTAGTTTTTGAGTTTATTGCGAGCAGACAGACAGACAGACGCGGTAGGGGATTTTGTTTTATACTATGTAATTATATGGATTTAGGCGCGTGTATTTGTTGTTTTCTTGTGTTTTGAATTTAGTGATTCATTTGTTTCCACCCCGTTTGATTTTTCTTTGACATCGTTCTTTTAACAAAATGCATAACTTAAAATATCGCGAAACAGCTTGAAGTATTAATAATATGTATATGGAAGCTAGAGTAAAATAAAGCACGGTACGTTTTTGATTCCAACGTTTTCGTTGTGGACATTTTGACCAACGGAACCAACGCAGTGGACGACCGGAGATCCTAGTTGACAATGAAGAATTAAAAGTGGTCGTGCAAATAGGTCGCTTCTATGATAAATAAATTCCAAAAATTCCTTATCTGTAACCTTTTTGTGTGACGAAAGTGGTGAGGGTAAACACTATGTCGGATAGTGTTAAAACTCCCATGCTTGTCCCATCATAAGTCGCTTCTTCCGTATGATATTATGATAAATAAATTCAAAAAATTCTGATCTGCAACCTTTTTGTGTGACGAAAGTCGTGAGGGTAAACACTATGTCGGATAGTGTTAAAACTCCCATGCTTGTCCCATCACCGAATTTAAGCAACGTCGGGCGCGGTCGGTTCTTGAATGGGTGACCGATCAACGTTGGCTTTTTGTTGTATTTTTTAAATTAAAATATCTATTAATTTTTTTCAAATAATGAATAGTAATAACGTCTTACTTTTGCTGAGTAGCCTATCAAAATTTCGTATCCAGTATTTTTAATTGGAATGAAATGATTTCATTTGTTCGAAATAATTTCATTCACTCCTTTGTTAAAATTAGTTATAATCTAATTCACAGCAATAGATGTGTAGAACTTGAAAACTGTCGGTTGCGATTGCACACATGGCTGCTACCTGTTTGCAGTCAGGTGTAAACAGATATTATATCGTTGCTTTTTCTACGTTTATGACTTACATGGTGCATGCTGGAATACCTCTGCCAGTGTAAAAATAGGGTTTGCTAGCCGTGAAGATACATTATAGTGACATATTTTAAGTGAAAACTTTTTTAAGCGCGTTTAGCGATATTTTTTGGCTGGAGATAAACTTATAATTTCGCGTCACCGACATGCTAGTAAGCGTGATCGACTGTATTGCGCTTGCGTCAGTATAGCGAATTTTAAACTGACGATTTTCTGTTTAATAATTTCAATTACATATATGTCTCGTTATACTGAACATTATTTATCTGTAACAGAAAGCTTTGTCAGACGTAAAATATCTTTCCTTGTACCAGTATAATACGTATTTGATAAGTTGCTCGTTCTCGGATTACACACATGCAGTGTAGCATGGGGTACCTTATATTCTTCTTTTTTATATTATAGGGGCAAACGAGCATGCATCTTACCTGATTGTAAGTGCCCACCGTCGTCCATAGACACTAGCAATACCAGGGGAGTCGCAAGTGCTTTGCCAGCCTGTGTTTGGGGGGTGCGGATGGGAGAGGGGTAAGGAGGGTAGGTTAGCCTCCGGCGCTCTCACTGACCGAACGTAACACAACAATGCAAGCACTATTACTTCACGTGGGTGTTGCTGTGTGTCGGGTGCTAGTACCTGACCCGAACCGGCAGTAGCCGACCCATTCATGCTGAAACCAGTAATAGCTCAGTGTGGCTCTACCATGTACAAAATACCCACCTTAATTCAGTTTTATGGTAATTATTGTAATGCATTATGATGTTACTCCGTCTGTATTGAAATTATTTTATAAAAAACAGAATTAACTACGAACTTTTTTTAGGTGATTATTTAAACTTATTTCTGTTACACTAATATTAGGTGATATTTTCTACAACGACCAAATAGCAATATAGTTACACTACTTACCCCTTCTTTTAGAATAGGCTTAAAGCGCTTAATTTATTTACAAGATAAATTAATGTCGGACGTTTGAACATGGTCAACGTTCCTACAAAGTTGAATTGTTGACTTACTTTTTTTTTGAAGTTATACTTATTTTGGCTCGTTAGGGAAAAATGATGAGAGTAAATTTTTAACATGCGCGCGTACCCCGTCACGAAAAACAGACACCCTGAAGTAATTACGATGCGCGCGCACACCGTCACGAAAAACAGACAGCCTGAAGTTAGCTATAGTCAACATTTTGTTTCTTTGTATTAAAACTTTCAATCTATTAAATACCTTTTTTCTATTGTATCGTTTTTTCTACAAACGTAGAATAAAGCGAAAGATAATAATTTTGAAAATATTTTTATCTTGTTACGCCAAAGAAGTATAAATTCTAAAGCGTGTACATAAGTACACAGACATATTTTTTACTAAGGTAGTGATTTGCATTTCAGTTTGGGTAAATTTTACCTGTACATAAATATAGATGGCGTTACCGCAGATCACTTTCAAATTTCGAATACGAAAATAGATCACGGTGCGAATATGTACCACATGGCAAATAGGCGGGAGTAATTTTAGACAGACATCCAGGGAGCGTGCGCTTGCAACAGTCTGCCTCTGCTCTATTGAAAAAAGAATAAAGGTATTTTATTTTTTATATTTACAAACTGCAACCGTATTACGTAAAGTAAAAGTAAAATTTCACGTCTTTTAAACTATTACATTGTGGAATTGTAGCTTTAGTTTAAATGTTATATGAAAATTATGTTTGAAAATATGTACCTATATTTTTTTACTCCCTTTAAAAATATTGAAGTTATGTAGAGTCTTGACCACGGAGTGTTGTATCTCTACAACTGATTTCAAATATAGAGAACATTCGTAAACTAAATGCATACAAAATACAATAGGTCGTCTCTCGTCTCGACTGGACTATATTTTTCGATTGTATATTTTGTTTCTTTGACAGTCTCTTAAACGCTCAACGGATTTTAATATACATTGCTGTATTCAATATACTAGTGGGCGCCCAGAGGTCGACATTCGACCATAGTTAATTGATTTTTTAAAGTTTGAATTTTATTAGGGTTCTTTTGTCAAAGGGTATTATTATGTTATAATATCATTGTAGAATGTAGAATGAAAAAGGGTAAAGCAACCTCCTTCACAACCTTTTTTGAAGTCCTTTATTGACAGATGTCAAAATGTCTTTTTTATTTACATGTGTGTATATGTTGTGTAAAATTGAAGCAGTAGTGTGAGTAATGCATATTTTAATTGATTTAATGTACTTCTAATGCATTTTATATAAAATAAATAGCTTTCTGCACTTTTGCTCCGTATAAACTTTAACTATGCCAAATTTCACGTCCATCCGTTCGCCCAATTC
This sequence comes from Antheraea pernyi, assembly GCA_015888305.1. Taxonomy (NCBI): domain Eukaryota; kingdom Metazoa; phylum Arthropoda; class Insecta; order Lepidoptera; family Saturniidae; genus Antheraea; species Antheraea pernyi. The sequence goes on along the minus strand of MU160803.1, from coordinate 3,755 downwards.
CGTTAAAAAGGGATACAAAGTTTAGGCTTCACGTATTAATATATATGATATTGCTCTATTACTGAAATAGAAAGTATGATAAAATAGAAATATTTTGTTATTACAATTCTGTATGGCAAACAGTCTCTACTAAATAGGCAATTCAAATTATACCCTCTATTTATAAGTACATATTATAAAAAGCAATATAAAGTTGCACAGTTAGTCTTAAATGAACTCTCTATTAAAATATGATGGAGGCAATTTGACTTGATGGCACTGAATCTCGAAAGGATTTTTTCTACTTATATTTTTTTTTAAGTATATTGCTAAGAGTTCACAATGAATTATGTTAGCAAGTTGTTAATATAAATTTAATAAAGTTTCTACCTACAAACAAACAAATTCATTTTCGCATCTATACTATTAGTTAGAATAATGTACGTTAGGGTTATACTTTATCTTCCAAAATTTTCTAGACAATAGTGAAAATCATATCAAAATCCGTTGCATAATTTAGAAGAACTAGAGGAAAACACAGACAAACAAGAAACACACTTTGTTATATAATATTTGATTCGTTGCGTTTCAATATGAGCTAAATCCAATTTTAGTCGTTCTTAATATTTTATGTTATTTTTCATGATTTTTAAATTATTTTCATGTAAAATATGAAGATCATAAAAAAACAACTAAAAACCTTATGGAGAGCAAAATGTTAACTTCTTTTTTTTTAATTTTTTTATTGTAGCACAGCAAAGTGACTGCTCTATGCGTGATGGTAAGCACAGTACAATCCAAAAACAATGGCAACCATCGAGTGACACACTATCCATCGCCGGTCGCCGCTGTCATGCCGGCCTGCGAAAAGCTGGATAAACACAGGCTGATCCCGAAACGCGACCCGCAGAAGCGAATCACTATGACGGGATTTTTCGCCATATACATGGTGGTTGCGACCCAGTCAGGCCGTAAAACCTTACCACCCCGAACTTCGCTCTCGGTGTATAAAAACTGGCAATCTTAATTATTAAACATGTCATATGAACGATTACAATTGGATTCAACTTATTTGGAAATGTAACGACACATTTATGTATTTATTTATGTATTTTGACTGTAGTAGTCAGTTCGAAAAAAAAAACTGTAGCACGGTAAGTAACAGTTCTATCGGGATGGAGGTTATCATAAAACTTTGACTCCAGAGCCTAGAATAACATGTAATTTCTCAAATACAAATTATATTATATCTAGCTAGTTTTTGTTCGCGGTTTTGCTGGTGATAACGTAGATTTAATTTCCCTCTTGGCAACAGTCCACGTTTTCGAAATAAAAGATCTCTAAGTTCTTCTTTGTACTCTTCAGAACGTGCATGGAAAATTCCGTGGTAATTGGTTTAATAGTTAAAGTGTGAAAGCGTTACAAACAAACATATTTTCACATTTATAATATTAGTATGGATATTGATGACTATTTGAATATACTATTAAAAATCTTAACCCTTGAGAAATGCTCTCTTAGCTAAATAATATACAAAATTGTATTCCTTAAAATATATATTATTAGATGAATCGTAGTAAATGTTTGAATATCGCTGGACTGGTAATAGTTAGAGTATATAATATAGTTTGACCGATTGTCATGTAAGTTGGTATACACAAATATGTTTACATGAATTAACATTTTATTATTATCATTTATACTAAACTCACCAATAGGTGGCGTTGCAGCACATCAATTTATCTATCGTTCAATAAGGAGCCGTTTCACAATAAGCAGGTTTTTTGTAAATCCTGACTACTCCCTTCCTCTGGTCAGCAAAAGTAATGCTCTTGCATTTATATAAGCATTTTTAATCTGTGCTGGTTTCCTTATTGATTTATGGGGAGCAGTTAACAAGTCTAGAAATAAGGAATTTATAGTCTATAGCGGAATTAACTTATAGAGGTTCGCTACTATGGCAATGGTAGCGCAGTGGATAAGATCGCGCGCCACACAGACATTCA
>MU160802.1:32824-62765 GCA_015888305.1 Antheraea pernyi | reverse complement strand
AAACATGAAGGCATAATTTGTAATCTACGCTCACAAGGCTATTGTCAACTTTTCATATAATTTTTTGATTATATCAAATCGAATATGTTATGTTAAGTAATGTCTCTCAAAACTATGGAACAGCGTTAATTGGTTGTTATTTTTGAGAATTCAAGTCGTTTGTTGCAGCCTTATAAACTATGGACCATTTAGTTTAGTGTTTTGAACTGTGTTAACTTATTTTCAAGTGTTTTATTTTAACAAATATGTATCAAATATACTAAGTATAAATACTTCGGTTAAATATATACTAAAATGTACGTCAGAACGGTAACTACATTTCAGTAGATGATATTAACTGAATGAATATTAATGATATATTTAAAGTTTATTATATTTTATGTTAAGCTCCGCTAACCGTGCCGACACTTCTACTAATGCTTAAACCTTTAAAATTTTCAATTATTTGGTATGTTTAAACAAATCTATACTAATATTATAAAGAGGTAAAGTTTGTGACGTTGTGAGTTTGTGACGTTGTGAGTTTGTGACGTTGTAAGTTTGTGACGTTGTGGCGTTGTAAGAGGTAATCTCAGGAACTACTAGTCCGATTTCAATAATTCTTTCAGTGTTATATAGCTCATTCATCGAGAATAATTATAGGCTATATATTATCACACTAAGGCCAGTAGGAGCGGAGCACAGATGAAAAATGTTTCAAAATCGAGATGTTTTTTTTTAGAGCTTCTGCTGTGTGTCTGCGTTAGCCCAGAGAACTATTACTACGCGGACGAAGTCGAAGACAAAGACGAAGGACGAAGTCGTGGGACTAGTAGTTCTTATGTTTAGCGCATTGAAACAAACAGTCTCATACTATTTTTAATATTATGTATGTAAACTGGATGAAAAATAAAAACGACGTAAATGATATAAATATTACCTACTCAAGATAAAACATAATTAAAGTTTTAATATGAAAATGTATTTTTACATCAAAGCAAATTGCCACTTAAACCACTTAAAAACTCATTCACTAATTTAACTTTCCAATTTACATTTTAAAATTATATTCAAATGCAATCTCCTCCTCAGTTCGTTTATTGTTCGTTGCGTAATTATTAAGCATAATTATGAAAAACATTCTGTACATATAATGCCAGTATCTCGACATTGTTTGCTTTATTGTATCAAATATATATTAAGTATAAATACTTCGGTTAAATATATACTAAAATGTACGTCAGAACGTTAACTACATTTCAGTATATGATTAACTGGATGAAAATGAATGGTATATTTAAAGTTTATTATATTTTATGTTAAGCTCCGCTAACCGTGCCGACAATTCTACTAATGCTTTAACTTTTAAAATTTTGAATTATTGTTATTTTTGTTAGGTACCTATAAAGCACGTACCAAAGAGTATAATAACGAATATGCACGTACGATAAATTTCGTATAAAGCACGACCGTTATCTAGGGAGCCGACCGCGCGACTGAGCCGCGCGGCATGGTACCTCTTTGTTATAGGCATTCGCGCAGATTGACCCTTATTACTAATACTTGGTTCTTATTGGACGGTCAAACCAGTCACGTCTCCTGACACACCCTGCATATTAATTTGATCTCGTTAAGCGTTCTTTCTGACTTACATTTTGTATGGTAATTACTCCACTAGTAGTGGTCGTAGATTGAAGTGAGGTAATCGATTATCTTACATAATAACAAGTCTATAAAGAATAAAAACCATTTTTCAAATTAGACTAGTAGTTCTTGTGTTTAGCGCATTGAAACAAACAATCTCTTATTATTTTTAATATTATTTATTATGTATGTAAACCAATGTAAACCGGATTAAAAATAAAAACGGCGTAAATGACATAAATATTACCTACTCAAGATAAAACATTATTCAAGTTTTAATATGAAAATGTATTTTTTACATCAAAGCAAATTGCCACTTAAACCACTTAAAAACTCATTTAATCATTTTATCATTCATTTAATCAATTTAACTTTCCAATTTACATTTTAAAATTATATTCAAATGCAATCTCCTCCTCAGTTCGTTGCGTATTTATTAAGCATAATTATGAAAACCATTCTGAACATATAATGCCAGTATCTTGACATTGTTTGCTTTATTGGTAGTATTGCCGTAACTTCTCTTTATGATGTTCTTTAGAAAGGCGTATTGTTTATTTTTAACTAGTGATTATCAAATAGTCAAAATACGACCGTAAAAACTGTCTTAGCCGTATTGAGTTTTTGTATTGAAAGTCTATTTGTTATGAGAAAAACTTATGCGTTCACGTTACCGATGACCTCGACATGCTCGTGAGGTATTGCTCTTGCGCCAAACTAGCGACATGTAGTATAGCGACTTGTGTACATTTAATATTAATATTATGTATTGAGTTTGTGTACCGTAATGTTTGATTAACTAATAATCTGGATAAAAATGAATGTAACTATCGCTTCGAGTACAAATAGATGTAAAAAATAGAATATTAAATTATGGAATTGAGATAATTCGGACTATAATTGATGTAAAAAGTAAAAAGGTAGACAGTTATTATTTTGAGTTTTCACTCTGTTGGCAATCCTTATGACTGTCTTGACTTTTTTTTTGTTTCAACGTTTTTTTGGTTTTTGTTTTGCCGAAGAGTGTACCACTATTTTCATGCGTATGTTGTTTAACTTTGTTCTTTTACGTTAACTGTGAGCGTGTGCAAATACGGCATTTTGCAATAATTTTCATCGGATTGTAATGCACATAATAAGACGAAAAGTAACTGTTATTGAAAAGAAATTCAACATTAAACATGGAGCCATCTATGAGATATCTATAACAGTCAGTCCTACAGTTTTCTATCAACAAACCAATTTTAAGCGCCATCTGTTCGAGCAATTTAACTTTCCAATTTACATTTTAAAATTATATTCAAATGCAATCTCCTCCTCAGTTCGTTGCGTATTTATTAAGCATAATTATGAAAACCATTCTGAACATATAATGCCAGTATCTTGACATTGTTTGCTTTATTGGTAGTATTGCCGTAACTTCTCTTTATGATGTTCTTTAGAAAGGCGTATTGTTTATTTTTAACTAGTGATTATCAAATAGTCAAAATACGACCGTAATTATTTTTGAAGTGAAAACTTTCTTAACCGTATTGAGCGTTTGTATTTAAAGTCTATTTGTTAGGAGAAAAACTTATGCGTTCACGTCACCGATGACCTCGACATGCTCGTGAGGTATTGCGCTTGCGCCAAACTAGCGACATGTAGTATAGCGACTTGTGTACATGTAATATTGATACTATGTATTGAGATTGTGTAGCGTTATGTTTGATTCACTAATAATCTGGATAAAAATGAATGTAACTATTACTTCGAGTACAAATAGATGTAAAAAATAGAATATTAAATTATGGAATTAAGATAATTCAGACTATAATTGATTTAAAAACTCAAAAAGTAGACAGTTATTGTTTTGAGTTTTCACTCTGTTGGCAATCCTTATGACTGTCTTGACTTTTTTTTGTTTCAACGTTATTTTGGTTTTTGTTTTGCCAAAGAGTGTACCACTATTATCATTGCATATGTTGTTTAACTTTGTTCTTTTACGTTAACTGCGAGCGTGTACAGATCCGGCATTTTGCAATAATTTTCAACGGATTGTAATGCACATAATAAGACGAACTGTTTTTAATTTTTTTGTTGATAGCAATAAAGCTCGCAACAGTTTTTCAACAAGAAAAATGAAGAAAATCGGATCGAAAAACATGAAAAAGGTAATTGGACTGTTCGATCTACTCCTATTTATGTGAAGATACGATGACCTTGTTCAAAATGTTGTTGTTATAGGTGGTAGAGCCACGCTGAAGCTATTATTGTTTTCAACATGAATGGGTCGGCTCGTACGAGTACCACCACCATCAGAAGACCGACGTGTAGTAACGTGTCCTCAAATATTTGTTTCTGGAATAACGGCAGAGGTATGAGAGTTATAATCAAAAAATTAAGCGGTGATCCATAAATTAGTAGTACCGATGAAGTCACACTAACAGATAGTTAGGTGGATTTATTATAACACTGGTATATAAAGGGCCTGCAGGTGGTCACCGACAGTTCTGCTGGCATCAGTTCTAATCGAATAGATTGAGAAGTGACAGCTGGGAGCCATCGACGACTGTATTTCGACCGAGTATATGGTGCGAACCCCTGAAGTTATATAAATATACTAGCTAACCGGGCCACGCGTTGCTGTGGATCAGTTATTGAAAAGAAATTCAACGTTAAAACATGGCGCCATCTATGATATATGTATAACAGTCAATCCTACAGTTTTCTGTCAACAATTTTAAAGCGCCATCTATCCGAGACTAACGAAACTTACAATTAACATATTCTATCTATCGTATTATAACAATAATCAACATTGACAATCACTTAATTTATAAACTATTACTGGTTTCAGCATGAATGGGTCGGCTCGCCCGGGGTAGTACCACCCTCTCATAGAAAACCGACGTGAAGTAACAGTGCTTGCATCGTTGCTTTTCGTTCAGTCAGTGAGAGCGCCGGAGGCCCACCTCACGTCCCCTCTCCTCTCTCCTCTCCCTCTCCCTCCCCTAACCCTTCCACCCTTAGAGCATCGACGAAAAGTGGCTTGTCTCTCTGTGTTTTACAGGTTACACTTTGGAGAGTGTGCACAGGAATTACATAATACAATTCCATCGTCCCCATTCCATCAGAGGACGACTAGACGCCGTGAGGGTTTCCACCCTTACGTGGTTGATATTCCCGTAATTCATACGAAGCGATTTGCTTCCACATTCATTATACGTACGGCTAAGGAGTGGAATTCACTCCCGGCGTCTGTCTTCCTGTCATCTTATAACTTGGGAGTCTTCAAGAGTAGAGTGAACAGACATCTAGTGGGTAAGCGCGATACATCGTCGGCCTCATCGTCACTTACCATCAGGTGAGATTGTGGCCAAGAGCGTACCTGTTGAAGATAAAAAAAAAATCTATCTATCGTATTATAACAATAATTAACATTGACGATCACTTAATTTGCTAATTAAACATATTGAGGCCATTAATCGAAATATAAATCCTATGTCTCAAGTTGGACCAAATAATACATTTAATGCAAACTTTCATGAAAATCGGTTGAGTAGATCCGGAGTTGATCGTGGACAAACATCATGACATTGGATTTTATAGTAGAGATATAGTGTGTTTACAAATCTCATACTGTAATACACATGTATGACCTTGTTCAAAATGTTGTTGTTATAGGTGGTAGAGCCACGCTGAAGCTATTATTGTTTTCAACATGAATGGGTCGGCTCGTACGAGTACCACCACCATCAGAAGACCGACGTGTAGTAACGTGTCCTCAAATATTTGTTTCTGGAATAACGGCAGAGGTATGAGAGTTATAATCAAAAAATTAAGCGGTGATCCATAAATTAGTAGTACCGATGAAGTCACACTAACAGATAGTTAGGTGGATTTATTATAACACTGGTATATAAAGGGCCTGCAGGTGGTCACCGACAGTTCTGCTGGCATCAGTTCTAATCGAATAGATTGAGAAGTGACAGCTGGGAGCCATCGACGACTGTATTTCGACCGAGTATATGGTGCGAACCCCTGAAGTTATATAAATATACTAGCTAACCGGGCCACGCGTTGCTGTGGATCAGTTATTGAAAAGAAATTCAACGTTAAAACATGGCGCCATCTATGATATATGTATAACAGTCAATCCTACAGTTTTCTGTCAACAATTTTAAAGCGCCATCTATCCGAGACTAACGAAACTTACAATTAACATATTCTATCTATCGTATTATAACAATAATCAACATTGACAATCACTTAATTTATAAACTATTACTGGTTTCAGCATGAATGGGTCGGCTCGCCCGGGGTAGTACCACCCTCTCATAGAAAACCGACGTGAAGTAACAGTGCTTGCATCGTTGCTTTTCGTTCAGTCAGTGAGAGCGCCGGAGGCCCACCTCACGTCCCCTCTCCTCTCTCCTCTCCCTCTCCCTCCCCTAACCCTTCCACCCAAGGGTGGCAACGCACTTGCGACTCTTCAGGTGTTGTTAGTGCCCATGGACGGTGCTGATCACTTAACATCAGGTGACCCACCTGTTCGTTTGCCACCTATGACATAAAAAAAAATATTGAGGCCATTAATCGAAATATAAATTATCCTATGTCTCAAGTTGTACCAAATAATACATTAATGCAAACTTTCATGAAAATCGGTTGAGTAGTTCCGGAGTTGATCGTGGACAAACACCATGACATTGGATTTTATAGTAGAGAATATAGTGTGTTTACACATCTCATACTGGATTACATATGTCTCTCTTTCTTTCTGACTATTTGTCCTATATGGTGTTGGGGTCAGCCTTCCGTACTTTACTTCTCCACTTCGCTCTGTCCTTGACATCGTCTTCGGTAACTTTGCACTCGTTCATGTCCTTTTTTTATTTTTATATTGTAGCACGGCAAAGTGATCGCGCTGTGCCTGATGGTAAGCACAGTACAATCCAAAAACAACGGCGACCACCGAGAGATACGCCCTCCTCCGGCGATTGCCGTTGTCATGCCGGCCTGCGTAAATGTCTCATCACGTTACGCTTGAAGGACCTCATGTTATAGGAAGGAGGGAACACACTAGTCGGGAGATTGTTTCACAGCTTCACGGTACGACAAAAATAAGATGTAGTGAACTTTTTAATTCGTGCCCAGATAGGAGTGACCGTAAAACTGTGGCTCCGAAGACCGGCGCGCGTGGTTCGGTTGTGAAAAGGAGAGGTAGGGATTAATTTGAATAACTCTTCAGAACACTCGCCATGATACAGACAAATCCTTTAAAACTACACCCTTCAAATTTGTTTTGGAACTGCTTCTGTGTCTTGGACGAGGAAGGGACAGTTGGAGTATTAAATTCCCTACGTAGTCTGGTGGCTTTCTTTTCACGTGACCATACCATCGCAGCCTACTTTCCTTAATCTTATCGACAGTGTCGCGCAATCCTACGCTACCTCGCACGTATTCGTTGCGGATTTTATCGAGCCGAGTTATGCCACTTATCCACCGTTCACACATATTCATTTCGGCAACTTGAATAGTATGGATGTTCTTTTTATTTGCAGCCCATGTTTCACTGCCATACATAAGGACTTGTAGAATGTTTCACTGCCATACATAAGGACTTGTAGACATGTATAGTGGATTACACATGTATAGTATTTAATATGTTAGCGTTTGAAGAATTTTTTATTTTAATACATGGTGTTGATAGTTATCGACGGACGTAACAATATATATTTGGGCTGATAAATATATAATACGTGGTATAAAAGCTTCCCTATTTATTTTTTTTTTTTTTTATAATCACAACGCCAGCCAATGACGTATTAGCCATTTCAAAGTCCGAGAAATCCAGTTTCAAATTTTGTCACATACGGTAGTACTAGAAGAACTTTTCTCAGGTTTAGATTTCCTTACAATGTTTCCTTTCCTTCACAGTCAGCCGATAAGTGTTATCAATTTAAATGATGATGGTGGTAGAGCCACACTAAAACTATTACTGGTTTCAGCATGAATGTCAGTGAGAGCGCCGGAGGCCCACCTCCCCTCCCCTCTCTTCTCTCCTCTCCCTCCCCTAACCCTTCCACCCAAGGGTGGCAACGCACTTGCGACTCTTCAGGTGTTGTTAGTGCCCATGGACGGTGCTGATCACTTAACATCAGGTGACCCACCTGTTCGTTTGCCACCTATGACATAAAAAAAAATATTGAGGCCATTAATCGAAATATAAATTATCCTATGTCTCAAGTTGTACCAAATAATACATTAATGCAAACTTTCATGAAAATCGGTTGAGTAGTTCCGGAGTTGATCGTGGACAAACACCATGACATTGGATTTTATAGTAGAGAATATAGTGTGTTTACACATCTCATACTGGATTACATATGTCTCTCTTTCTTTCTGACTATTTGTCCTATATGGTGTTGGGGTCAGCCTTCCGTACTTTACTTCTCCACTTCGCTCTGTCCTTGACATCGTCTTCGGTAACTTTGCACTCGTTCATGTCCTTTTTTTATTTTTATATTGTAGCACGGCAAAGTGATCGCGCTGTGCCTGATGGTAAGCACAGTATTTTTATGTCATAGGTGGCAAACGAACAGGTGGGTGACCTGCTGTTAAGTGATCACCACCGTCCATGGACACTAACAACACCAGAGGAGTCGCAAGTGCGTTGCCATCTTTTGGAGGGAAGGATTAGGGGAAGGAAAGGGAGAGGAGAGAGGAAAGGGGAGGGGAGGTGGGTCTCCGGCGCTCTCACTGACCGAACGAAATGCAACAATGCAAGCACTGTTACTTCACGTCGGTTTTCTTTGAGAGGGTGGTACTACCCCAGATGAGCCGACCCATTCATGCTGAAACCAATAATAGTTTCAGCGTGGCTCTACCACCATAAACCTACTGGCCTATATTCTTTTGACATGCGTATACTCCTTGCCGTGGGCATTTAGTAGTCTAACATCATAATGGTAATATGATTCAGGTTCTGACTTAGCGATGATCAAACAGAAATCAGGGTGTAACAAAGTTGAACAACTTGAAAATACACTAAAGCCAGTTTGAAAACAGAGTAGGTACTTGTACTTCGAAACTGAGCCAAGTTTAATGAGTATTATTTAAGCGAAGCCGCCGGGAGGGACTAGTTTATAATAAATTACACAACGAAAAGTTCGTAACGAGGAATAATTATGCAGAGTACTGTTTTAATTAGATTACTCTTAAATAAACTCGTACAATACTGCTTGCGGAGTGCGACGCGCGCCGTCTACAAATAATGTGCTGCGTTAATTCTATTTTAAAATATACTAGCGACTAATTGCGACTTCGCTCATGCATTATTAAAATATAAAAACCAGGATGTGTCGTAAAGACACACGATAGAAGTGAAACTGTTTTATTACAATGTTAATTTTAATTATCCATCAATCACTTCTGAATAGCATACATTGTGTTCAATGATCGGCACAATCACAATCATAATACCAGAGATTAAAGCATACAAAAAACAATTTCTTGAGCTTTATTCTTTATGCTTTATTTAGCTTTAGCTTTATTACAACTGATTTATTAATAATAAAAAAAACATGTTGTGTCGTAAAGACACATGATAGAAGTGAAATGTATGTATTATCATGCCGCATGAACGCAGTACACGCAACCACGGACAACGAGAGAGAAAGAAAGCGAAAAGAGCGTATGTCTCACTGTTTCCAATACCCGATGGCAAGCGCGACACTGCACCCATTCTGCTTGAGACAGTGTTTACGCCCTCCACTTTTTATGCCTGAAAAAGGTTGCGGATCAAAATTTTAAAGCTCTTCTATAAGAAATTTCACTTCAATAATGTAGCCAATACTATATTCACTAGGTATGTAGTTATTACTCACGTTGTTACGTTGTCTTTTAAGGAAATTTATAAGCCTGACGAACGACGTGTAGCTTGAATTAATAAGTTTAGGAGCATGACATTTTGCGTAGACTCTTTGTTCATAATAGATCCATCGTAAATTACCTATACTATTTTTAAATTTATTCTTTCGTTTGTTTCCTTGTTTATTTCTTACAGTTGTTGTTACTAGTAATTTGAATTTAATAATACTTTTATTAAACAAAGCTCTATAAAAAATTTGTGTAACAAGTTATATATGTTAGTGAATAGTTTTGTGCGTGGTTTTGCTTAGGTTAATACAGATTTGATATATCTTCCGAAAACAGCGCTTCTTTCTGGTTTCAAGGTGCCTTGTGTCCTTTTCTGTACACTTGACAACGTCTGTTTTAAATTTTATGATGATCAGTTATTTAATTAAGGCATAGAAGCATGATAAACAAAACTTACATTCACATATATTATGTTACTAAGGATTCAACCTATACGACTCCCGCTGTTGGATTAAAGATATGGGGCATAATCATCACCACTCATAATGTATTACTAATTTCAAGGTCCGAAAAACCAAAGTTTTATGTAGCACTTAAACGTTCCAATTGTCATGGGGGGGGGGGGGGGTGAGCAGTTGTAACCTCCCACGCTCGAAGAAAATAAAAATACATTCACTCATTTCCTCTCTGCTAAAAATTTATCAAATTATAGCTAACTCAATATCTTCACAAAAAAAAATCAGCTGGCTATAACATAGTGTATTGTACGTCAGCTGATGTCTCGATCATGGAAAAAAAAATCTTTACTTTCAGTGATATCCTCTCAAATAAAAATTTACCTGATGATAGCTTATATGTAGCTATTGATAAATATATACGTCAGCTGGCTGTATCTCGGTGGAAAAATCGTCAGCTGATAATTTGAAGGTCGTTACGTAGAAGTTAGCCAGAAGCATTTACTGACTATTTAAATGCATCAGCTGACTAGGTTTTCCTCGACCTACTGCTAGCTAGCATAGCATAGACAGTTGTAGTATCTGTGAAGAATCTATAAAAATATCTAATGTAACGCCTATTTGCGTTTTTTGCAAAAAAAAAAACAAAATCTGTTTCTAATTTAAAATCGTTCAGTGAAGAAAATCTCATTAAGTGCAGTGCTATATTGAGTGTAAGAAAAAATAATAAACTAGGTGGACACGGGTTGTACTTCCGACAGAAAAAAACAATTTTCAGCTGTACCACAGTGAGTGTTATAGACGCTTTACGGCTTTGCCCCCAAAGTATCGCAAAATAATACCAGATGCATCTGTTGCGAGATTACAGTATGTATATAAATTATTTTTTTCCTTTTATTTTTTAGGTTATGATTTTTATAAGCATCATACAGTGTTGTACATTATTTAGTAGTATATTACGTGCCTAGTGTATAACATTGCTATACTTTAATATTTGAAAATATTATTATTGTAGTTATTGTAATTATTAATGATGATTATTATCATAATAATAATAATTATTATTAATCATTAGAGAATAGAGACAATATTTTTGAGAAAATATAAGAGTTTGTTTGCCATATGTATGGTTTTAATCGTCTGAAAAAGGTCAATGAGGCAAGAGTAGCGTTGTTTGAAAAAACATATAAATTTTTGGATACTGAGACATTCAAGTTACCAAAAAAAGGTATTGATGGCTCTTCTCTACCACCTTGAGAGCTATATCAGCATTTTTTAAGAAAATGTTACATAGCTCAAATTTGGTCAAATGCACACCTGAAGGTTCCAACTTCTGATGATCCAGAAGACTATGGTTGGGACGAAATTGAAAATAAATATGATTTCACCTGGTTCTTTGGAAGTCAGTTACCAACATCAATTGATGAAATAAGTATCCAGCCCGAAAAAGGTAACATTTTATTATCATATTAATGATATTATGCTAAAATACGCTTTCTAATTTTTTTTTGTACAGATGATGACGATGAAAATATTACTACAGACAGCGAAAGCAAGATATCGAAAACGAAAATGATTAAATAACATTGTCATTCTTATTGTAATTTTTCATAATTTTTTTACAATAAATATATTTTATCAAGTAACTAGTTAATTTATACTAAGCAAATAGATTATTTAAATATTGGAATAGAACTAAAATTATTTGAATATACACGTATAAATTAAAAAAAAATTGATACGGAATATTTGTTTCACCTCAACACTCATATTGGAGTGCTATGCCGAACAATTGAAGAGATGTCATTTCCTCCCACATGAAAATTTGTTAGCTGATGTTAAATATGTTTCTGTGGTAAATATAAAAAAATCAGCTAGCAGTAAGTCGAGGGAAACCTAGTCAGCTGATGCATTTAAATAGTCAGTAAATGCTTCTGGTTAACTTCTACGTAATGACCTTCAAATTATCAGCTGACGATTTTTTCACCGAGATACAGCCAGCTGACGTATATATTTATCAATAGCTACATATAAGCTATCGTCAGGTAAATTTTTATTTGAAGGATATCACTGAAAGTGAAGATTTTTTTTCCATGATCGAGACATCAGCTGGCGTACAATACACTATGTTATAGCCAGCTGATTTTTTTTTGTTGAGATATTGGGTTAGCTATAATTTGATAAATTTTTAGCCAAGAGGAAATGAGTGAATGTATATTTTTTTTCTTCGGAGGTTACAACTGCTCATCCCCCCCACCGAGCCTTAGCTGACGTTCATGAAACTTTATAGTTCGATTTTCTGATGCATTTTACTAATTATCACTTGGAACTTGGTCATATATTTCTGTTACTGGCTCTTGGCCTATTAGTAATGTCAGGTATACATGCCAAAATTATTTTTTTATATACAGATCATATTTATTTTCATACTATTTCCTCTGTGAGTAATACAACGTAAAGATTATTATCTCACCAGTATAGTTGACAGCGGTATGTGGACTATGTTACTCAAAGTGATTTGTGTTATGACATCACAATAAATCAGTGTCCCGGGGTCGTCAGAATGGTTCCCTTAGGAATGTTCATTATGTGTGAGGACATCTGTCAAGGAGAATAACATATTAATGCCCCGTGAAGATTATTTACGTTGTTTGTGCGTGTCCTTGGATTTTTTAAGTGAGAACTTTTTTAGGTGCGTTGAGCGGTATTCTTTTGAGATATACTTGTGATTGCGCGTGATGACATGCTAGTAAGCGTGACCGGCCGTATTGCACTTGCACGGCTCGCTTCAGACTAGCAACGTGTAATAGCGGTCTGTGTATATCTAATACTAGCTGACCCGTGCTCACTTCGTTGGGCGGTAATAGGCATTATCAAGCTACAACTTTTTTCTAGAACTTAATCATATATCTCTCATCGTTAAGGCAGCGTTCGTAAGAAACGTTTTCGTTTGACCATTTTTTCTCCGACTCCCCAGATATTACCCCCTACAACCTCACAAGCTTTACCTCTTTATAATATTAGTATAGATAATATAATTAGTTAATAGCTTCTGCCGACGACATCGTACGCGTGGAATGGTTATTTTGGGCTAAGACGCAGCGGAAGCGAAAGGAAAATACCTCGATTTTGCAACATTCTTCATTTCTGCTTCGCTCCTATGAGTCTTAGCGTGATGATATAACCTTCCCCGATAAATGAGCTACATAACACCGAAAGAATTTTCCAAATCGGACTAGTAGTTCCTGAGATTACCCCCTACAACGTCACAAACTCACAAACTTTACCTCTTTATAATATTAGTATAGATTGATATTATGTATTGTGATTGTGCCGCCCATCATATGTTTGATTAATTAATTAGGTATATATTTATTGTTCGGAATGCTAATAGATGTGAAAACTAGAGTAATGTTAATAATCTGGTATATATAATAATTTGGTAGGTGTTAGAGCCACGCTAAAGCTATTACTAGTTTTAGCATGAATGGGTCGGCTCGCCCGGGTTACTCCCACTGGTTGGCCTCCTGTAAATAAATTTAATAGATGCACTCCAAATAATGAGATGTGTTTCTGGTCTGTACCTCATTGGTCGAGTACGGAGCATGCAGGCGCTATAAAGGACGTTCCTGGCTGTCAAAATTATCAAAAAAGAAAAATAATTTGAATAAGAAGAAAAATGGAACAAATTAAAAATTTCACGCACCGCACCGATTTGTTTTTTCAAGACAGTACGCTTCAAACCGCCGTAAACGTAAACCATTGTGGCTGCATTAGCACGTTATACGCTTTTCTTCAGTTTCGCTTCATACCGCCGCCGTCGAAACATTGTGTTTTATCGGTTTAAGTTTTTTCCTGTGACTTCAAGTAACATAGTATATCATATCATCGGCTCCTCTTCACCCGCTCAAATCCGCAGACACCGCACATTTCGCCTGAGATGCCGCTGCTCCGTATAAGGTACTGAGTTGCAGGTCAGTCCACGCTTTTATTTGGGGTTCTTGTTATTTTATTATTTATAGGTATGGCCACCAACCGTTCTTACGCTCTCAATTAATTTTTAACGTATGCGTTAAAAAAGGGCTGATAGGACCGTGGACAGGACATATCCTGTGGTGGGGCCTATTTACACGGTCTCATCAGCCCCTTCAACCACCCTCTCACAGAAAACCGACGTGAAGTAATAGTGCTTGCATTGTTGCGGTTCGTTCGGTTAGTGAGAGCGCCGGATGCCCATCTCCTCTTCCACCCTCCCTCCTTCCCCCACTCCTCACTCCCCCCAAACACAGGCTGGCAACGCACTTGTGACTCCCTCGGTGTTGCTAGTGTCTATGGACGGCGGAGATAACTTGCCATGACCGGCCTGTTCGTTTACCTCCTATAATATAAAAAAATCTCAGTTTACAAATTACGAAATTTAAATAATTCACACTATAATTAATTTAAAAGTTCAGAAGAGAACACATTTATCCTATTGTTTTGAGTTTACACTTCTGTCGGCAGTTTTTATTACTGTCACAGGTAAAAAAAAATTTAATTATGTGTTTTAACTCAATGTTATGTTTAGATTGGGAGGAAAAGTTTTATAGAAATCTATTTTTTTATACCTAATAGGTTAAAGCATTTGACCTCAATCTCATTTAATGTTAAATAATGAATTAGCCTAAGATGGTAAACACGCTAAACTTAGAAAGGGGTTGAGGGTGGTAGCTGTACAGGTGGACTTAGAAAGAAACCTATCATAGTATGCTATGGTATGATTACTATGTTTTTTTTTTTACCGAAAGTTTTAAATTACTTTTTTTATATATCATAGGACGCAAACGAACAGGTGGGTCACCTGATGTTAAATGATCACCACCATCCATAGACACTTGCAACACCAGAAGAGTCTCAAGTCCGTTGCCACTCTGTATTTGGAGGAGGGGGAGTGGGGAAGGCGCAGCGGAGGTGGATTTATCCAGCGCTCTCACTGACCGAACGAAACGCAATAATGCAAGCACTGTTACTTCACGTCGGTTTTCTGCGAGAGTGTGGTACTACCCCGGGAAAGCCCACCCACCCATTCATGCTGAAATCAGTAATACCGTCAGCGTGGCTCTACCTCCTACCATACCTACTACTATATCACGGTTAAATGCTAAAACGAAAAGGGTATCAATAGAAAATCAACTTTAGGTCAAAGATTAAAAATCGATTTTAAGATGACCATAGCTCAGAGGTTAGCATACCGTTAAATCGTATTGCAATTCATAGATTGAAATCCTACAAGAGCGTGACTCCATGAATCTATGAGCAAGAGAAATATTGTTAACTGTAGATGTCGTATTGTTTCAAATTTAATCTGATATCCGGTTTTCTGTTTCTAGTTACGTCTAGAAGACTATTTGAAGTCATCGCTCTCTTTGGTTTAAGGAGCATTCAGTATTAGGTACGTCTACCAACGTAGACTTTACTCAAGAATCCTTCTACTCCAACAGTTGTCGATTCTATCGGTAAATGCGGTGTACCTCAAGGACAGACATGATTAGTGGAAACTGACTAACATAGAAATCTAAACAACTCACCAACTAATATCAATTACTTGTAACGAGTAGACTTGTTTAAGTAACTTTATATAACATATAATAGCTTGTTCAAGTTATATGAACTGTTATACGATGAACTCGTGACTAACTTCGTCGAGTAATAAACTGCGAAGTTCATATTTGGTAATTCCTCATTGAATCCACAATCTATTTCAAGGGTTTCGAGAAAGTTGTCGTAATTATTTTGTTTTAAGTTGGAAAGTAACTTTATTACGTTTAATAGTAAATATGGTATTGACTGTAAAAGGTCAAAGGTAAACGCCAAAAAGTTTATATTCACTGAATGATAGCATTGTTGTGAGGTTCAAATATGTGTATTAGGGTGTCCGTTATTTATTTACCAAGCCATGCTGTTTATCCTTGCCTAAATGACGACACTTTTCCATTACTTAACATAACATTTTTTCATATTTTAGAAATTAATTTTTATCTTGCTCGTTTTATTGAATATATTACCAAATATTATTAATTTACCGTCAACTATGGTCCTTTGGGATGGAGACATATTGTTATGGGCGTCAAAAATTCCATTTGTATTCTTTGATAAGGTCAAAATGAAAAAAAAAATTAGAGAAACCCTTGAAAATAAATTTTAAAATAGAATCTAGCTCATCGACAACGATTCGAATCTAAGTCGATCGACGTGGGGTCTGAACATGTTAACCATTGAGCTATAATAGCTTTAAATATTAAGCTATAAACCACTAGTGTCGCCAAACTATATTTTAGTGTTAATAAGGTTTATATATTGTAATTTAATGTGGAAAAAGCCGCAGACGGTAGCTAGTCTACTACTGTATTTTTTTTATGTCATAGCAGGCCAACGAACATATGGGTCACGTGATGTTAAGTGATCACCACCGTCCATGGACACTAACAACACCACGGGAGTCGAAAATGCGTTACCAGCCTGTGTTGGGGGAAAGGGAGAGAGGAAGGAGGAGAAGAAGTGAGGGGCACTGGGCCTCCGGCGCTCTCACTGACCAAACGTAACGCAACAATGCAAGCACTGTTACTTCACGTCGGTTTTCTGTGAGAGGGGTGGTACTACCCCGGGCGAGCCGACCCGTTCATGCTGAAACCAATAATAACTTCAGCGTGGCTGTACCACCTATATATAGCTTAAGGTGAGAATCATGAAATGAACATAACGTATATATAAATATTAATAAACAGAGTACTTAAGAAGAACTTTATTTGTAATGTAGTATATCTTTTGAATGGTGTTAAGAGGTGTTTTCTATGTCCGTCTAGCTAGCTAACAACCCTAAATTGTAAATCTTTCGCCAAGCACCTGTTGGTGTTTTCTGACTGAACTTGAGAGCTGTCATTTACCGTCAGCTGATTGTATTCGAACGCCAAAACCTATACGGTATTATTACAAAAAAGACAAATACTTGCTTTAAAAAGGTTTCGAATTAGATGCACCGCGCTCGCCCGAGGCAAGTTCGCGTTATCCTTTTTCGCAATCCTAACCAAACGTAACCTAAGCGAGCGGTGTCCAGAGCACAAGAGAGTGCAGATTTTGTGATGGTGCGGATGAGACCCCCAAACACCTCTTGTGTGAATGTGATCCACTGAAGCCTACACGAAACCGGATTCTGGGAAAGCATGTATTGCTTCCGGATGAGGTACAGATGCTCTCAGCCAAAAAAGTCCTGCAGTTTTTAAATACTATAGGACTAGGCGGAGAGCTTTAGTAATATGGGGCGATCACAATAGATCAACACTGGTCGCAGTGATACAGGATTAAAGACCTGCATAGCCCCTTTTCCAGAAAAAAAAAAAAAAAATAATAATAACCTAAGCGAGACATAAGAGCAAGAAAGCGAACATTCAGCGACCGCGGTGCATTTTATTCGAAACCCTTTTAAAGCAAGTATTCAATACGTATTTAACTTTTTTGTAATAACATCGATAAAGTATAGAAACACCATACAGAGTAAAATATATTTCAATTCATATGACGTACGCGTGCTTATAACAGCTTATATATTGATTGGATATATCAGCATAAATTGACAATATAATATCCCTGAGCGTATCAATCAGTGCCGTGTTTATAATGAATTTGTTAAAATTCATTTCACGCGTGGTATCACGTTATGTTATATCCACAGTGACCACATTCTGCGGTAACCTGCTCAATTCTGCAGCTGTGTCGTTCATTGCGGGTCACCAATTTATGCATAATTGGAATAATGTTAAATTGATGTGTATTTATAAATATTTAGTAAATTCGCTTTAATTTTCTTTGAAAAAGAATGTTCAATCCAGTCCCTAACTGTCACGTACATTGTATGGACCTCTTATTTAATCGGCATAACTAAACGCCAGAATAACTCTTTTCAGTGTGTTATTACGAGGTTAGTCTTCTTTTTTTTCTATTTTAGCAAGTATTACTCTTTATTGACGATTATTATTGCCATTAGTAAGTGGGTAACGCTATTACGAAATATCTTCTCATATTGTTAGAAGATTATGGATTGGAGCAGACTATCTAACTCGATTGTAAACATAAGGAGCATGAAGTACGACGAATAAAGACTTGCCATTAATTGTTTTTTTTTATCTCATAGCAGGCGACCGGGCAGGTGGGTCACCTGATGTTAAGTGATCACCACCGTCCATAGACACTAGCAACACCAGGGGAGTCGCAAGTGCGTTGCCGGCCTGTGTTTGGTGGGAGTGGGGGAAGTGTGAGGGAGCGGGGAGGAGGGTATCCGGCGCTCTCACAGACCGAACGAGGCGCAACAATGCACGCACTGTTACTTCACGTCGGTTTTCTATTGGGGGATGGTACTACCCCGGTCGAACCGATCCATTCATGCTGAAACCAGTAATAGCTTCAGCGTGACTCTACCACCTTCAATCTTGTTTTGAGATATCTATGATATGGAAAAAAATGTTTCGTGATGTTTTTTATTTATTATATTAAATTATGGTCTTTTTGCTTCTCTAGGACTTCATGTTTTCGATTATTCCCTGCAAATAAAATTCTAAGGCCTTTTCTTGGAAAATTAACACAATCGTCGATGACAATTTGTAGCAAAAGATTAATAATAAATTAATTAATATTATGAATTTCACTTTATTTTTTGTATAGGTTTTTAAAGTCTCTTAAGATAATGACGGGTCCAGAATCGTAAAACTCAAAGATTCCTCCTGTAGGAAAGAAATTAAATGCTCCTTGAAAACAAAAACCGGGGTTTAAACACCGAGCTCGTAATTAAAGGTGACTCGACAGCCGGTCCGGTGGGAAATCGCAGGCTCGCGGTCAAGACGTTTACCTCACGGTAAATGTGATTTCCCTTAGTATTGTTCCCTTCCTTTAATAATTTGAAACGTTTTTTATTTATTTACACGGTAGCCGTGGCCATACATTGGAAAGTTTTAGGAATAAAACATAAAAAAATATATACGCCTTTTTGGTTGAATAGTAATGAATTCGGAATACTTCTTTTATTTTTTTTGTAGGTTGGTATTTTAACACAATCTTACCTGATGTTAAATAGTTTAAGATTACCTGCTATGCTTAAAATTAGCACTATATTTCAGTTTCTGCTAACATTTGCCTTTATTATTTTAGATGTCACATGGTTTAACTCATACAATTATTGTGTTTGAATAGCGGAATTATTCTAACACACATTTTTTAAAATTCCAAATTGCACTGTTAATCATTTATAATGGTGTACTGAAAGGTTTGTAATTATAATGGTGTACTGTAAGGTTTCATAGAATAAAATACTTTAATCGGCTGAGTGCCTTAAGCGTTCGCGTTTTTTTTTTTTTTTAACGTGGGGAAATCCCTTATGGATACGCCACCCTCCCGGGGGAGAGGGTGGGTTATGTCCGAGTCGCACGGACTAAAACCCCACGGTGTACCGACAGACCGTTTTGTGGGGGCGGCAAGGGATCGAACAAGCTAATCAACCTTGTAGAGCCGCCCCCACGGTCCGCCCGGCGGAAGGTGACCGCCGGGCTCCTACCTATAGAGGGACAGACCGGGTACACACCAGCTGCCCCCCCTCGTCCGCCGAACCCGTGCAATGAGGAGATGGGCCCCCCGGCCCATCCCCTCAGGTCCAGCTACGGTGGCAGGAGGAGTTGGGCGAAGCGCCTTCTCCTCCTGCCTGTCCTCCTTTGGCGGAGACGGCCACTTTCAGGGTCTGCCTCGCGGGCCCTCTCCGCCTCCTCCTTCTGCGAGATGACCTCCTCGCAGAAGGAGGCCATCGCTCGCCAAGCCTGTTCGCTGCCGAGCATGGCCGAAACCACGCTCGGCAGCGATAAGTCCGGTCCTACCGCCGCCGCCAGAAGGCGGCGCTGCTCCCCCCACGCAGCACACACACACACACACTCCCTATCTCAGCTAACCTAAGCTAAGCTAACTATTCATACATATATGAGTTGTTGAAACATATATGTATACCAAGCATACATACCTCAACAACTCCTATATATATTTCGTATCGGATAATATTCTAAACGATTTCAGTTTGATAAGGGTGTGGTAACCCTAAAATAGTAGTATTAAGTCTATGGTTAATATGGCGTACTTAGAGAGTCACGGACGAGCGGTTCGGGCGGTTCACTGTGGACGCCGTCCCCCCGGTCCTGCGGCCGTGGAAAGAGAGGGAGTGGGGCTCCCTGACGATCCGACTGGTGCAGGTACTCACCGGACACGGTTGTTTCGGGTGGTACCTGCACTGGATCGCACGCAGGGTGCCGACCGCCGCCTATCACGAGCGCGGCGCAGCCGAAGATACCGCGCAGCACACTCTGTCTGAGTGTGCTGCGTGGGGGAGCAGCGCCGCCTTCTGGCGGTGGCGGTAGGACCGGACTTATCGCTGCCGAGCGTGGTCTCGGTCATGCTCGGCAGCGAACAGGCTTGGTGAGCGATGGCCTCCTTCTGCGAGGAGGTCATCTCGCAGAAGGAGGAGGCGGAGAGGGCCCGCGAGGCAGACCCTCAAAGTGGCCGTCTCCGCCAAAGGAGGACAGGCAGGAGGAGAAGGCGCTTCGCCCAGGGGAGCGGCGACAACCGTCTGACAGCTCCCTGCAGGGAGCCGAGGTACGCCTCGAACTCACTCAGGGGCTTGTTAGGGGAGAAGTACGCCCCCACAATGGCGTACTCTCCCCAGACGGCTGTCACGAACCCGTCCCCACTTTCTCTAGTCACCAAGGACGAACCTCGACCGGCCACGATCGCCACGGAGCCAGCCCGATCCCCAGCCCACTGCGGCTGGGAGGGAACATAGTACGGCTCCGCGGCGACCGCGAGCCCGATACCCCACTCCACCGCTGACTGCACGAACAAATCCTGTGCAGCGGCGGAGTGGTTCAGGTTCGCCTGGAGGAAGTTGCAAATGGTGTGCTCCATCACTGGTCCATAGCAACTTCCTCCTGCCTGGCGGTGACTGCCTTCGGGCCTGTTCCCACTGCTGGGAAGTCCCTACCCTTCGTGGTGGGGGGCCGACAGTTGCGGCTCCCCATTACATGCCCCGAGGGCCTCCCCGCATCCGCGCATACGGCGCAGCGAGCCACCTCCGCCTTGCACTCGGCCGTTTTATGGCCCGCCGCGCCGCAACGGTAGCAACCGTCACCCCTGCTGGACGAGGAAGGGCACAGGGGGCGGGTGTGCCCCAAGCCCATACACTTATAGCAGCGCATGGGCTTCTCGTCCAGCAGCTGCACGCGCACAACGCTCCACCCGACCAGGAGCTTGCCAGCCTGCACAAGCTCCCTAGCCGCCGCCGCGGGGAGCGTCATGTGCACTGCACCTAGACCCCCCCAGTTCTTTTTAATATCGCCCACCTTTACCTCCGCCTGCCGGCAATTGGCCTTCGCCGCCACGATCGCCAGGACCTCATCCCGGGACACCGAATCGTCGAGACCGACGATCCGGATGTCCGCCTTCTTGGTCGGGATGGCGACCGTGGCAATGTTGGCCAACGCCACCTCCAGCTGCTTGGCCAGCTCAGTAGCCTTCTCTTTGGTTTGGCCCGGCATTTCAATTTTCCGGGCCCCCGTGGCCGTCTGCCTTACCCGCACATCCTCTATACCCATGTCGGGCAAGGCCACGTGCTCGCGCGCCTTCACTAAGACCTCCCTATAGCCAATCCCCCTGCTGGCTGCGTCAGCCTGCAGGGTTAAGATGACCGCAGCGGATTGGGGAAGGGACGGCAGCTTCTGCCTCGCAGGCGAGATCTTGGGAACCGCGGTAGGAGCCTTGGGCGCCGCTGCCTGTGCCTTTGCCGCCTTCTTCTTGCGGCCCACAACGGTGGACCACGCCGCGCCATCAGTCACCTCCGCTGGGACCGGTAATTCGGCCCAGTTTATACCCAGTGGGGCAACCACAGGGGCCGGAGGCGCCTTCGGCACGGTCTTCGCCACGCTGGCCGCTCCACCCTTCTTCCGGTCCGCCGCCAGGGGCGGGCGAATGGGTGCCTCTGGAGGCAGGCGACCCTCCACACTCTCCAGACGTGCATTCAGCATATTGCTGAATGACGTGTGGAGAGAGTTGTGGATGCGGGAGACCGCTTCAGCGAGAGCCTGCTGCCAGAGAGGCTCTGCCGGTGCCGGCATGGGGGGAGGAGGTGGAGGCATCTGCTTCTTGGCATTTGCCTCCTGCTTCCACGCCTTGTTCTCTGCTTTCAGGTCTTCCACCTGACGGCGGAGATTTTTCATCTCCCTTTGGAGCTTTTTATTCTCCTCCCCCTCCGTGCGCTCGACAAGGACCTCCACAACTTCCTGCAGGGCCCTAGCAGCACCTTTCAAGGCCTTAATACATGGGTCCTGCAGGTTGCCAGACTTCTTCACCGTCTCGAAGATACAAGCAATCTTCGATCCGGCGAGAGCTTTAAGCCTGTGAGCATCCAAGACGTCCACATCTAACACGTCCATCTCCGCATCCGAGCTGGGCAAGGAACCGGCAACAGAGTTGGCAACCGAGACAGCTGCAGAACCCGTGGCAGAGCCAGCAACAGACTCCGCAGTGCTCACACCACCAGCCAAGGCCCGGTCAAATGACCCGTCAGCCTCCCCTAAGACCCCACGTCCACTCCCGGTCATCCGAGCCGTCCCCCTGCGACGAGTGCTCACTTTAGGAGCCTCCCTCTCCTCCACTTCCGTGTCAGAGTCAAAGACTCTCTCCGACACACTCACCCGCTTTTTTGTAATTTTCTTCGCACTCATGGTTCACCGGAGACCCCAAGGTCACCCAGCAAACCAAGAGGCAGAATAACAGAGTCCACTCAACGCGCCAGGTCAGTTAAATAACAAGAAAACAGTCCGATAAACGATGCCAAGTCAAAAAAGAAGAAATCCACGTCCGAGTCAAAACAAGCAAAGCCACGTGCGAAAACGAGTCCGTAGTCCATAAACAAGCCAAGGTCAATAATAAAATCCAGAAACACCAGAGAAAACTACCCATAAACTAACGTCAGCTAAGCTTAAATATCATCACCCCGCCTTAAGCGTTCGCCTTAGCAGTCCGGTGAAGCTGTTAAGACCTTGCTAGGCCAATAGCATAGTTAATTCGAAAAAAAAAATTGTTATGTGTTCTGTACTTTTAATTTTTTTAGGAATCAGTAAATAAAACAAAAAACTAATAAAAATATTATGTTACAGTAGTTTATATCCACGAATTAAATTCCGAGTTTTTGTAAAAATTGTTTTGATGTTTCATGTGAATTGTCTGTATTGATTACAATCAATCGAATACAGTCTACAGATTGTCCTATTTATTGTGAAAATAACATTACTAGTTAACACTTTTAGCGATTTTATGTTACCTCTGATAATTTTTAATATTTCTACTTATTTCCACTTAATTCCTATGGAAAAGCGTAATCATATATAGTGTATTAAAATACTCTTTTTTGAGTTACTGTCAATAAAAGTCCTATTTAAATCAATTTAGCCGTTTAGAACATTAAAACGAATGGACAACAGATGCTTCAATTTTATTTACCTCTACAAATAGATGTCGAAGAAGAATAATCTGAGACGTGTAAATGCGGTTAAGTACGCTGAGGCGTATAGAACACTTATTAAAGTAGAATTACTAGCGGAACTATAAAGTAGTGCCCAAAGGCCGCAAACAGGTATTCCTGTTTCGGTCGAGAGGCTGGTTTTCATAATTTGCAAAGCGGTGCTGTGACACAATATTAAGTTTCTATGCGCATTGTATTGCAGCCATGAACGACAACACACTTACGGCGATTCAGTGTTTCGCCAAAACGCAGGGAAAAAGGAACAGCGATATTTCGCTACCCCAAGAGGTACTTAAAATTCCGCGTCCCTTGCTAACATGGGAACTCAATAGCTGAAAGTTTTCCCGGTACTACTAATAATGTTTTACGCCGAACCAATAGATATACTGTCATCACTCAGTTGAGTACGAAATAATAAAAAAAAATGTAAAACTCAACCGCAGTAGTGAATCTAAATCATTTTGAATCCACACTGAACACACACGACAGATACCATCAAAATCTGTCCAACCTTTTACGAGGAGTTCAGTCACGTACACACTGACAGAAGAATTATGTATATAAAGATAGTAGTGAAACCGGAGGTTGATAACTATGAACAGGCTGACTACTCTTAATTATTACTATTAATGTCTTTGATTAAAACACGCAAAATTCATATAACTTAACCTAAGTAATAACAGTAGCGATAACTAAGACATCACGTGCAAAGTGCGACAATAACAACCTGAATTATTTCGTTCGTACTTCGCCAGCTGAAGATAAATTCGGGCGACAGTTTTTGGCTATAAACAGGTGCCGGGAGATTGTGCGTTCGCGCCACTTTTACGAGTTAAGCCAGAGTCTCGATTTTTTTTAGTTGCTAACATTTCGTTTATCATCCTATCAAAGGGATTTAAGTATTCTTTATATTACTCCTGCTCCATAATTCAAATATATTATAAATAAGCAAGAATTATTAAATTAATAATTATAGGAAAAGATACAACATTTTTTTGCATAAATCTTAAATTAAATAATTTTATAAGATAAACATTGAACTTTCTTAATTATCATAAATGTTCAATCTAGCTTAATTCAAATTCCTTTGATAAATAGACGAATCTATTGAACTAATTTTATTATATTAATAATTATTTAGTATTTGATAAATATGTAATTAGTAAAAATCATTAAAATAGTTTGGATTATTCGCATAATTGAAATTATTTGAATAATCGGAATTGTTCAATTGTAATTTCAATTCCAATTACTCGGTTCGAATCGCTATCGAATAATTTGTTAATTCGAGTGTTCGCACATCCCTAAATATTATATCATGTTTTTCATATTTTACTCATCAGACTAAAATAAGTTTGTCATATTGATGCAATCATTAAATTTAATAAAAAGTTGACAATTGGCAACTGGACGTGAACCATGATTTTGTCATCTACGATTATTTTGTCTAGCAATAGTTCAAAATCGCATTTATAAATTATACCATATGATCGATTTCAAATCTGGTATACCTAAACACGTGAAATCCTTCAAAACTGTAGTCCCAGAGTGCCCTCAAACGGGGCGGATTTATTGCGGCCCAGCAGAATTTGTAGGTCCCATTTGAAATGATAAAACATCGCTCTCGGACCGCGCTAAACAAAAGTTGATAGTTTAACGCGAGTTTTGAAGCCTGACCCTTGTTCGGAATCCAATATTTTAGGTACAAAGTTTTTGAGAAATGTAGCGTTATACTTGTGATAAATATGTGTGGACCAAACCTTGAAGTTCTATTTATATTGCTTTTTGTCTTGGTTTCTTTTTGTACTGGTAAAAAGTGTGCTGGAATAAATTAAATAAACTTGTTACATCATATGATCTCTGAACTAGTGCGAAATCATTTGAAAATTATATCTAATTCCACAGCTTTACCATAAACTTTATTGTATCGTATTAGACAGTATTAGGTTACATATTAAGGGTATGTGTAATATTAACTTGAAATTATCATATAAATGCGTCCGTGTAATTGTAATTACGTCTATATATTAATATACAGCAGGCTTTGTCTGAAAACCAGCGCTGCAACGCTTCCACATGGAAGCTTGCAGCTTGTGCTGAGACAAAGACCTTTTCACCACATGCAACACTTGTCTCTCTTGTTTTTTGTATTTATGTATATTCTTGTAAGTACGTGTTGTATGCATTGAATAAATATATCTTTCTTTCTTTGTCAGATAAAATAATTGTACATATTTTGGATATTCGTATTTATTTATTGGTGGATGAAGAGAAAAGTAAAGAAGATAAAATTGAAATACTATCGTTTTCCATCTGGATTCGCTTCCATTAATGTGTGAGGCTGACACAGTCTAGTCATACACGATTACTATGTCCTGATTAAATATAATTTGTTCTTATTCCACAACATAAGTTACAGAATAAAAAATGTTAATTGAATATAGAGAAAGAGGAAGCAAATACAGATAAATAAAATAGTTATACAAATTATTAAGAATAAACGAAGCGCCACTGATGGTGCCTGACCCTTGTTCGGAATCCAATATTTTAGATACAAAGTTTTTGAGAAACGTAGCGTTATACTTGTGATAAATATCTGTAGACCAATCCTTGAAGTTCTATTTAGAGGTCTTTATATTGCTTTTTGCCTAGGTTTCTTTTTGTACTGGAATAAAATGTGCTTTGGCAGGTAAAATAATTGTACATATTTTGGATATTCGTATTTATTCGTGGATGAAGAGAGAAGTAAAAAAAATATTTAAATACTATCTTTTGCCACCTGGATTCGCTTCCGTTAATGTTTGTGGCTGACACAGTCTAGTCTCACACAATTACTATGTCCTGATTGAAATATAATTTATACTTATTCCATTACATAATTTACGGAATAAAAAATGTTAATTTAATATAGAGAAAGAGGAAGCAAATACAAATACGTTTGCTGATAATAAAATACCTAAATAAATTATTAAGAATAAAGGAAGCGCCACTGATAGCAACTCAATGATTTAATAATACACAATGTTGCAAAATCATTTGGCTGGGCAACAAACCACGAAACATCGCAATATACTGTAAATTCAAACTGAATAAGGTAGAATGAACATAAATTATATATTTAATTTGATTTTAAAATTCAATACTCATAATGTACGTGTTACCTACTGTACTACCTACCTAATGTTCTCTACTACCTACAACCAGATAACGGGGACTCAGATTACAGTACAAGTTCCCGTGTGAATGATAGTAAACACATCGTGGGACAATGATGCAGTTACAAACCAAAAATCTCGCTCTATCGTTTAAGCTGTTAATTGTCTTTATTTTTAAAAACTCCCACTGATGGCCGACTACGTTAATTTACGGGAAATTAATTCAAAATATCTATATTATGACGGTTAAAACATCTCCCTCTTCTTATTATTTACTAGTTTTACTTAATATTAGCTCGACTAGCTATTGTATCGTGTTTTCTATATTATATAATACGGTACAAAAACACATTTTGTAATTTAGCAAAAACAAAGTCTTGTAAATTAAAAATACAATTTTTATAGTCTACAAGTCTTGTAAAATTATTTGATAAACTTAATTTATAAGAACTTATAAAAGTGTTCTTGTAATTTGTGAGTTTGTAGACTTGTAAAGTTTGATAAAAAAGGCATTGGTTTAATTTTATATAACTAGTAGAGATAAGTAGGTAGACAGTGTTTTTTTTAAATAATAAGCTAAACAGCCTGAAGGCTGCACAATGAAATGAAAGCCAAAGTGGAAAGAAAACCTATAAATTACATTCCAACCAGGCATTATGTATTTCGGGCTTACGTCGAAGACGTGACTGTTGTAGAAAAACGGAAACTAACTGAAAATGTTAAAAATATGTGTCGTTTACTTTGTGTTGGTAATGAATTTTTTAAACCTTTATCGGTTAACTATTACTTTTTTTTTATGTCATAGGTGGCAAACGAACAGGTGGCTCACCTGCTGTTAAGTGATCACCACCGTCCATGGACACTAACAACACCAGAGGTGTCGCAAGTGCGTTGCCATCTTTTGGAGGGAAGGGTTAGGGGAGGGAAAGGGAAAGGAGAGAGGAGAGTGGAGGGGAGGTGGGTCTCCGGCGCTCTCACTGACCGAACGAAACGCAACAATGCAAACACTGTTACTTCACGTCGGTTTTCTGTGAGAGGGTGGTACTACCCCGGACGAGCCGACCCATTCATGCTGAAACCAATAATAGTTTCAGCGTGGCTCTACCACCATTGTATTACTTCTTGTATTTTTAGTTAAATATTAATACATTATATTTTGATATGGGTCTTAAATCACTTCTATTGAAACAAACTGTGAAGCCCTTAGCTAACGACATATTTAAGTATGTAGGTAGTATTTTGAAATGGTCGTCAGCTATGACTATGGTTTGCAATATAAACTATCCTCTTTATTCTTTCCTACCTTTGGTAATCTAAAAACTATATCTTAAATTCTCATACTAAAATATTAATTTTATAATTGATTCTATAATTATTACGTCACATTCGTTTGTAAATTTATTTGTTTCGCAGGCATGAAATTGATTAATGTGTATGAAGAAGCTTTATTAAAGACAAACATATAACTATTTTATTGTTTTAGGTGTATTTTAATAACAAAGAACATTTATATGTCATGGTTCCTTTTATGTTTTTGTATATTTTCTACTTTTATTTATATAAACAAGGAAACAGCTACATTTACGAAGAAGTGCACATATACTAACACTTTCAATTTAGAGAGAAAATGAGTTGCCTTAGTTTTTAAATGCAGACACTTTAGTCAGTCTTTCAACTGTGAATACAACGGAATTCTAGAGATAAATTTGTTGATAAATTATTTTTGTTAAATAACACTCATTTTAAAGTAGGATATTGTTATTATTTTTTAAACTTTATTTTTGGCAACCAATCTTTTAGATTATTACTGCCCTTGTCGAGTAGTTAATAGTATTACAAGTTCTTCTTCTATTCCATTTTCGGCAATCAGTCTTCTAGTGGATTATTGCCGCCATTGTCAAGTGAGTATCGATATTACAAGTTTCTTGATATAATTTCAATGAACTAAGAAGATGGTGGCCAACTTGTTCGAACTTTCCATGGAGTTTTTGTGGCATCTCAGAATTCATGGTCCGTGGTATTATTTTCCATTCACTTCAATAAACAATACGCACAATAAACAAACTATATTACATGAAACACCACCAATTTTACACAATATAGTTAAGTAACACAAGATTATGAATAAAATATAAAATCTACTACATGACAGACTAAAATCCCGCCAAAAACTCTATTGTTATTATTATAAAGAGAAAAACTGGTACGTTGTAATTTCTTAAGATATTAAATTTTATATTTAAACAGTTCTAATTTAATTTATACTAGCTTTTATATCGAATCATATCATCATCGAAATTATATTAAATCGTATTCGCTCGCTTTTTTTTTCGGGATATCTGATATTGTTCCTGGACAACCAATACGTTAGCGATCTGAGCGTATAAAAATATGTTTACGACTTCATTACAATATTTATATTTTTCTCTACTTTCATAAATAAATACACGTATAAACCTTATGAAAGATATTCTCGAAATGGTATTGAAACTCGTATCAAAATCTATTTAGCAGTTTAAAATTAAAAAAAAAAATGTATTAAAGAATGGAAAATTGTGAGTGGGTGTATACATTACAGAAAAGCTTTTTCAAAAACATTTGTAACTACGACACGCACGCCAACTGTAACATGTAACGTTTACATTAGATATATGAATACAAATACACATAATATACAAATAATTTATATATATGAATTTAGATATATGAATACAAATAAGCAACATACCTGGAACTTCAATCTACTATATACCGAACTCAGTGCTCACTAACATTATATAAGAAAGTAATGCAAATTATAAGCTATTCATTATTTAACAATATATCTTAAAGAATTTATTATATAGATATAATATGCCCGTATTGTCAATATACTTAAGTGATTCTTATACGTTGCTATAATCACTAAGTTATGTAGAAACAAACGCGGTAAATAAAACAATATAATCACCAAATTGAACAAAAAGATGATATAATTATATTATATTAATATAATATTTATAATATTTCATATTATATACAGATATATGACTTTTAATTATGTATATTTATTTTTGGAGTCCAGTAAGGCACATGTCTCACGCGGTTGTAACATATTTTTGATCAAATTTACACGGACGAATGCACGAAATTATACCTAAACCTTTCCGATGAATCATCATTCTATCTACTGGTGAAAATGGCATGAAAATGGTCGTTTTTGACTTTATTGCGAACAGATAAACTGACAGAGGACTTTCTTTTTAACCGACTTCGAAAAAGGA